>PKML01043843.1:131463-174086 GCA_002933935.1 Eutrema yunnanense | reverse complement strand
GTGAGCTTATATGCATGACTAGTAGTATCTTCGACTCCCAATGTGACTAGTAGTGTCAAATTTACTTTTAAAGTTGAGAGGTTTTAATGGATTCATCAGTTCACTTCTTCCTAGCAAATAATTAGATGTTGACTAATACTTTAATAGAGAGAAAACTTGTAGGGATTTTGAAGATGAACCTCGGACTAATAAAGGTATATAACAATTTGGATAATGGAAAACTGAACTAGATTCTGAGACCATCTATTACTACTGCGTATGATTAAAACAATAAAATGAATTACTGATATCCTTGTCATATTTTCTCGATATGGAACCAGTCCTTGTATAGCATGTTCATAACGATGTACCTGAAGATCCTATAGAACTTAAGCAGTTCGCTTTTTAACTGGCTAAACTTGAATTACAAATGTTTATTTTTTTTAATATCTCATACAAAATTATATACTTAAAAGGTGTTCTTCATTTTAAGTTGGGGAGCTTTGTAACTCAAGAAGGTTAGATAATCATAATTTAATCAAATATCCCAATACCAAATTTTTATGTAAAGAAAGGTTTTCTTAACTGTATGGAACATTAGACTAAACGAACAAAGTTGGCTCTTTTTCCTTTTCAAATAGTATAAAATTGTAGCTGAACAAAGTTTTATCACTTTGGTTTCACTTTCTCTTCCTCTTTCCAACACGGATTGCTTCACTTTTTTATCCACCACATCTCAAAACATTAAAGTTTGAAATCTAAGGTAGTATTATATTGGTTGATTTGTTGGCAACTATAATGGTTGATTGTGTCATATATTATTAATGTTTATATATATATTATAGTTATTTAATAAATTTTTTTTTTTTCAGAAAAGAGCTCAGTCCTTATATTTTTTCTACTTTTACAAATAGAAGGAGAAAACTCTCCGTTACACATGGGTCTTGTTTTATTATATGCTGTAAATAATATATGTTAATAAATTTTCAATTCGACTCTCAATCTTTGTTTCTATCTCCTTTTTTTCGATAACTTTAGTAATCTCTTTTTATTCTTCATATTTCTCTCAATGATCCAAATCTCAATGTTGCAATAATTTTATTTTTTTGCAATTTACTATTTTGAGTTTTTTGTTTTCATATATCTTTTCCACATTTTTAAACTATTGTATATTTCTTTGTTTTCGTTTTTTTCTATGTTTTTGTCAAAGTGGGATAGAGATTCAAGAGGCAGATAGAGCATCAAATGTGAGGATGTTGAATTGGTGGAGACTATGATGATAACGAAACTCTAGCGAAGGAAATGAAGGGCTGAAAAAACCTATCATCGCTTTATTTTATTTGAGATTTTAAGTGTTAAATGAGTTGACGATTTTAAGCGTTAGATGAGTTGATGAATTTGTAGTTAGCTGCCATTTTTTTGTTCTCGGCAACTAGCCAACTATGTTACATTTTGTTAATCTTTGGTAGACCACTCGGTAAAGAATTTCATGCGAATCCGTTTTCAGATAAATCAATTGAGTTGAAGGCCTTATCTCGTGAGTCGTGACCGAACAGTCCAAATGCATTGTTTATACAGAATTTTTTTTTTTTAAAATGCTTAACTTACAAATTGATATAGCCCTCCAAAAAACGCTGACCTATCCAGATTATTATTTTTTTGGAAGTTTTCTTCATAACTTTTAGTTGTAGTGCATATAGACGACTTTTATGACTACAATGAAGTTAATTCATGAAACGTCACTACTTCCCTCAAACACTTGTCCTGCTTTATTCTTTTCTTCGATTGTTGCTCCTGTAATTATCTTCTTATGTCGTCGTACGTGCACTAGAAATTGAAGTGGACGTGGCGGCAACTACTTATACATGCATATATTAATATAAAACTATATCATCACATATAGTTTAAGGTTATAGCTAGGTAGGTTTCCGCCATCTTTTTCCATGCATTCTTCGCAAACTCTGAAGTCGTCATGCCCTCATCTTCATTGGTCAATGGTTATCCATTTGGTTGCATGCATCAGCAAACAATCTAAAACTTTTTTACTTTTGGATATACTATTAAAATGATTTTTTTCACTCAATTAAATATTAGCTACTCGCTATTTGTTTTGTCGTGAGCTAATGTTCTTTTTTATATACCGTTATATACTTGTATATATGTTCTCTA
Organism: Eutrema yunnanense; assembly: GCA_002933935.1. Classification (NCBI taxonomy): domain Eukaryota; kingdom Viridiplantae; phylum Streptophyta; class Magnoliopsida; order Brassicales; family Brassicaceae; genus Eutrema; species Eutrema yunnanense. The sequence continues at coordinate 171,938 of PKML01043843.1, read as the reverse complement.
ATATTATTTTTATTTTCCACTTTGTCCAATGAAATTAGTTAAATAGGTTATACATCCCAAAATTACTTAAGAAATACACGGTTCGGATATTCAATATCACTTCATTATAGACAAAAATAAAATCAGTTTCTTTCATTCTTTTCTTTTTAAAAATTCTATATACTAATGGTTTGAAACTTATTAAAAACGTCACTTACCACGTACCCGTCAAAAAATATTAGTGCATAAAAATGAAAGATATTGAATATATGGGAAAAGGCTATACCTTTATAGTTTATACTTTATACCCCAAAACATGAAAAAAAAATCACATATAATGCATTTGAATGCATATGCATGCAAGTGGTGAGGATGACCTTTCAAAAGTTCATAGAGAAAAAGAACTAAATGACATATTACGGATCAAATGAATTTGGAGATGTATATAAGAAGTTAGACTTGATATGACTAGATCTCCAACTTAGTTACTACATATTTAATTTCTTCATAAATCTATATGAATAAACACTCACTAAAGCTATAGGCTATAGCTTATACACCTTAACTATATATATAACACCTTGGCGTTGAGCGTCTATGTATGGAAGATCAATCACTACCTTGAAAACTCAAAGGCTATATATCTTCTTAGCTTTATTAAGAGAAAACCATTTATATGGCAAGTCTCAAGTTACGGGTACTTTGTATCGTCTTGCTTCTAGTACTAGAATTGACCGCCGTGCACCAATGTCGACCTTTGGTTGCAGAAGAGCGACTTTCTGGTTCAAGCCGCCTGAGAAAGATTAGACGAGAGCTTTTTGAGAGATTGAAAGAGCCGAAGGTGAGATCAGAAGGCGAAGGGACAATTCTTGGCAATACTCTTGACTCGAAGCGGCTCAGCCCCGGTGGTCCTGACCCGAGGCATCACTAATAACATATATAGAGGAATGCACAAAATTGTGTAATTTGATATTTGTTCGGAGAGGTTTAATATATATATGATTGCAACTTCGGAACTTAATTGTAAGGGTGTAGTGTATTCTTCAATAATGACACCATCTTATAAACACTAGAGCTATAATCATCAATTAGGAAAAATTTCTTCGAGTGGACAGATCGTAGACACTACAATTCGGAAAACCAACACTTATCTCCGACCAATATTGTTCGAACCAAAATCGAAACGAGTTAAACATGCATGGAGGACATACTCCAAAACACCACTACTCCACATAGCCAACACAAGCCTCCAACTATTGCTCAAGGCAAAACCCGACTTAGACAACCAAATCTAAATCTTTCATTTTCTTCGAATCTACATATATTACAACAAAATAATTAATGTGTCTTAAAGTAATCTATATATAAATGGGAAATCTGCCAAACAAATCTCCAACTTTGTCGATCTGGCCAAAAAAGACACGATCTTTTAGAACAACCAAAAAAATATCGAACTTTAGTTGACTTGCCAATTAATTACCAATGTTTTTCGTTGACCCACCAATTAAGCACACCATTAGAAAACTTAACATAATATTTTGTTAAGTAAAACGACGATGTTTCATCTCGTTTTGAGATTTGCGAAAATGACCCAAAACGACGTCGTTTCGCTTAATTTGCACTATTCTGGATTCGAACTCGGGACCTCTGAGCCGCATAATGGGTGTTTTGCCATTGAGCCACTGACACTTTCGAAGAAATGTTTAACAAAAATTATTTTATAGAGTAGGATTGGGCATTCGGTTAAACGGTTCGGATTCATTTGAGGAAATTCGGGTTTCGGAAAATTTGAAATATGAAAGAATGTCCGAATGAGAAATTTGAAATTTCGGGTTTCGGGAAATTCGGGTTTTGGTATATTTGAAATTTTGGGGAAATTATATTTAACTAATTTTATAAAAAGTTAGACACAAGAAAACTATTTTTTTAAGAGTTCGTATACTAACCAGAAAAACTAGAATCATTTAACGGTGCATATTAGAGTTATGTTTTCAAAATTATAAGTTTTTGCGGGTTAGCCCGAATAATATTTTAGTTCACTGTAAAACGGGTTAAATCGACAAATTATTACAAATTAACAGTTTTATCTATAATCATTAGTTAGCTATATTGTAAAATTCAGATAAAAATAATTTTCTTAAATTTCAAAACAATTATTTTTAAAAAAATTACTCCGCGCTATAATTAGCGCGGATTAAATCCTAGTTAGTAATTAATTGGCAAATCAACCAAAGTTCGATATTTTTTTGGTCGTTCTAAAAGATCGTGTCTTTTTTGGCCAGATTGATAAAGTTGGGGATTTGTTTGGCAGATTTCCCATATATAAATCTAAGTTCAATTTTCTTTGCATGCTAATGCTAGTAATGTCGCATTTGCTACATGGATAGTTTCTTGCACCATCTCTACAATATTATTTAAGAAGATATTTTTAAAAATGAACTTTGTTTTGTAAGTTATTACATAAAATGTCATTATAAATAACAAAAAATAATTGAAATAGGAAAGGTTATAATAGCCTTTTAAAATTATTAATTAGAATATGGAAAGTATATATTTTGCATTAAACATGTTATTTATTATTTCATGTCTTAATTATTTTTAATACTATATATTTTAAAATAATAATCAATTCATATATATTCAAAAAAACAAAATCTATTCAAAATCTTGCTATATTTTTCACTATAATTTAATATATTTTATTTGAATTTATATCAAAACAAAATTTGAAAAATATTTTACTAATTTTATAAAAAGTTAGACACAAGAAAACTATTTTTTTTTAAGAGTTCGTAGACTAACCACAAAAATTAGAGTCATTTAATGATTCATATTAGAGTTATGTTTTTAAGATTATAAGTTTTTGCGGGTTAGCCCGAATAATATTTTAGTTCACTGCAAAACGGGTTAAATAAAGAATCTCTATAATATTATTTAAGAAGACATTTTTAAAAATGAACTTTGTTTTGTAAGTTATTACATGAAATGCCATTATAAATAACAAAAAATAATTGAAATAGGAAATGATATAATAGTCTTTTAAAATTATTAATTAGAATATGGAAAGTATATATTTTGCATTAAACATGTTATTTATTATTTCATGTCTTAATTATTTTTAATACTATATATTTTAAAATAATAATCAATTCATATATATTCAAAAAAACAAAATCTATTCAAAATCTTGCTATATTTTTCACTATAATTTAATATATTTTATTTGAATTTATATCAAAACAAAAGTTGAAAAATATTTTACTAATTTTATAAGAGTTCGTAGACTAACCACAAAAACTAGAGTCATTTAATGATTCATATTAAGTTATGTTTTTAAGATTATAAGTTTTTGCGGATTAGCCTGAATAATATTTTAATTCACTGCAAAACGGGTTAAATAAAGAAATTATTACAAATTGACAATTTTATCTATAATCAATAATCATTAGTTAGCTATATTGTAAAATTCAGTTAAAATCAATTTCTTAAATTTTAAAATAATTTCTTTTTAAAAAAATTATTCCGCGCTATAATTAGCCCGGATTAAATCCTAATTATATAATAAATAAGATATTTTGATAAACATTAATTACTCTATCAAACTATAATTTTACAACATAAAACTTCGTCCTTAATATAACAAAAATTAAGGACGAAACCGTATTAATATTTGAATATATATAATATATAACTATAAATTAAAATGTTAATTGAAAAATATTAGAACCAAATTTAAAGCATAAATTATTTGAAAAAATAGATAAATTAATCGTTTTTCTTTTACTTGGGTGTTTTTTTATTTTATTTTAATATATACTATAAAATAAGATAATAGATTTTTAGGCCCAAACCTAATAAGCTTCGGGTCGGGTAAAAGAGAAAACTCAAACGCTGGTTGTTCTTCCTCTCTCTCTCTCTCTGCGGCGCGTTCTCTCTCTCCCAAAATCGCAGGTAAGTTTCCTCTTTAGATCAATCTTGCTTTCGCCTACCTTCCTCTCGTTTCGTTTCCTGACGTAAGCTTTCTCCTTTTCCCAAGGTCTGTGTCGATCTCCAAGCTCAGAGATTTGAATGACCTAATTGTCTCCGTTCTCGTCAAAAACCTAACCCAGATTACTCTGGGGTTTAATTCAGTCGGCATCTACTTTTTGCGTCGAATTGATCTCTCTGACGTAGATTAGAAACCCTAATTTCGTGGGCCTTGTGCTCTCATAATCGAACGAAGGTTCCGTCCGGGAATTAGGGTTTCTAAGGCTTTCATGGTGGAGGATATTTTTCCCGTCTGATTTGAGGGGTTTCTGTCAGTTTTAGAAGGGAGAAGTGAAGAGAGGCATCAATCGAGAACAAGCAAGTCGTTAAATTTGGGTTTTTGAAAGTACATGTATGGCTTCGGAGCCTGTTAACGGAGAAGGAATCGATGGAGCTAGAGAGAAGCAAAGCATTAAAGTTTATACGAGGAAAGGAAAAGGTCAGAGAAAACAGACATCATTCTTTGCCACTGTGGGTAGTGGTGCCACGGATACCCGCGAGAAACCGGAGGGGAAATTAGAAAACGAGAAAGAAAACAACCATGTGAATCCTCCTGAAACACTAGCTCCAGAGTCTGTGGATCCTATCGCTGTGGTGAAGAATTCTGCCCAAGAGGCTGCTCCTGAGACCAATTCCCAGGAAGACGTTGCGGCCAGTGTAGCCAAAGACTCAACCGAAGCACCGTCTGATAACCTGCCTGGTGATGATTCTGACAAAGTGATTGACAAGCCTCTTGTGGAAGCATTTTCTCAAGCCGAACCTCAGGATGATGTCAGTTTGGCCGCTACTGATAAGAACGTTATTCAACCCGTCCCAAGCCCTTTGGGTCAGGATGATGTGAACACTATTGTAGGCGACAAGTCTGTGGAAGTACCCTCTCAAAGCCACAAAACTCAAGATGATGTCAATACAGTGGTTGTTGATGAGAACTCTATCAAGGAACCGCCAAAAAGCCTTGCCCAAGAAGATGTTACTACCGTGATTGTTGACAAGAATGCTATTGAAGCACCTTCTCAAACCCAATCTGTGGAAGATGTCAATACTGTTGTTATTGACAAGAATCCCATTGAAATGTCTTCTGAGGAGTATGCCCACGTGGTAGATGCAGATAACCTAATAAAAGAAGCTCATCCTGATAACCTTGTGGAAAGAGATGCCACCGATGCCCAACAGCCAGCAGGGCTGACCTCTGATTCTGCTCAGAACATACATGCTACTGCTGCCGAAAGCACGCCAATGGAGGAGGACGTAGATGGGCGTATAAGGATACATGTAGCCTCCAAATCAAAGCAACAGAAAGAGGAGATCAGGAAGAAGCTTGAAGATCAGCTTAACGTGGTCAGAGGTCTGGTAAAGAAGATAGAGGACAAAGAGAGCGAGATTGGTGCATATAATGACTCTCGTGTTTTGGTTAACACTGGTATTAATAACGGAGGAGGAAGGATTATCTCAGGTTTCGCCTCAGCTGGACATCCTCGTGAGGTCATCAGAGCACCAAGGCCTTTAAATCAACTAAGCATATCGGTGTTGGAGAATACTCAGGGAGTCAATGAGCATGTGGAGAAAGAGAAAAGAACACCTAAGGCAAATCAGTTTTATAGAAATTCAGAGTTTTTACTTGGTGACAAGTTGCCACCCGCAGAGAGTAACAAGAAATCAAAATCAAGTGCAAAGAAGCAAGGAGGGGAGGTTGGGCATGGTTTTGGTGCAGGCTCTAAAGTTTTCAAGAATTGCAGTGCTCTACTTGAAAGGCTGATGAAGCATAAGCATGGTTGGGTGTTCAATGCTCCTGTAGATGTGAAGGGTCTAGGTTTGCATGATTATTTTATCATCATCGAGCACCCTATGGATTTGGGAACTGTCAAGTCTGCGTTAACAAAGAATTTGTACAAGTCACCAAGAGAATTTGCAGAGGATGTTAGGCTTACTTTCCACAATGCCATGACTTACAACCCAGCAGGACAAGATGTCCATGTCATGGCGGAAGTGCTATTACAGATGTTTGAGGAGAGATGGGCTGTCATAGAGGCAGATTATAATCGTGAAATGAGATTTGTCACTGGATATGAGATGAATCTTCCAACTCCTACAATGAGGTCTAGGCTGGGTCCGACGATGCCGCCACCGCCTATTAATGTGAGGAATACAATGGATAGAGCAGACTGGAGTAGTCGCCATGCTGACTTGCAGCATCCAAAACCAACTACAACGCCTGGCAGAACACCGACCAGTACAACACCTTCTGGAAGGACACCTGCTCTGAAGAAGCCGAAGGCAAATGAACCAAATAAAAGAGATATGACGTACGAGGAGAAGCAGAAGCTTAGTGCCCACTTGCAGAATTTGCCTCCAGATAAACTAGATGCAATTGTACAAATTGTTAACAAGAGGAACACTGCTGTGAAGCTACGGGACGAAGAAATTGAAGTCGATATCGATAGTGTTGATCCAGAGACCCTTTGGGAGTTGGATAGATTTGTAACCAACTACAAAAAGGGCTTGAGCAAGAAAAAGAGAAAAGCTGAGCTAGCTATTCAAGCTAGAGCAGAAGCCGAGAGGAATAGCCAACAACAGATGGTACTTGCACCCCTCTTGAGAATTGTAGTCCTATTTTTCTTTTTTATTGAATTTGTATGCTCATCTTCATTTAATATTTCCTTTGTTGCAGCCTCCAGCACCAGTGCCACGTGAGTTTTCTAGGGAGGGTGGCAACACAGGTAATTTTGCAAAGCCATATTCTGAGTACCGCTTCTCTTTGTTTGGTGTGAACTACTTAGGGGCTATAATTATTTTTGCTTTTTCTTATCAGCTAAAAAGACACTCCCTACACCATTACCTTCTCAAGTGGAGAAACAAAACAACGAGACAAGCAGATCAAGTAGTTCAAGCAGCTCTTCCAGTTCGAGCTCTTCTAGTGGTACATGCTAGTCTTTGAGTTATCTAACTAATATATATTGCCTTGTTATTTTTGTTTTTAAACCCGTATGTGTTTGGTCTGCAGATTCGGACAGTGATAGCTCTTCGTCATCTGGATCAGATCAGACCTAGAGACGACTAGTGTACAAGAGGGTTGGTGTTGAGAAATATGTAAGGTCATCCAAAGATCCATCTCTATCATCCACTGTTAATAAGAAGCTTTTGTTGACTGTTTGCTAAATAGCACATGTGTTAATGGAATCCTTTTCAAGGGCATCTTCCATTGTCTGTATTTAGGCATGGTTTTGTATGTGATTGGTCTTGTTCACATCTGGTCCATATTCGGAGTAGGTTGTTATAATAATTCTTGCTTCCTTATAAATGCCCAAGGGTTTCTGATTATATAACCAAAGTCTGATGATGAAACAGGGCATTCAAAAGATGGAAGTTAGAGTTAGAAGAGCATATGGGAGATGTGACGTACAGGCTTGAGGCAGAAATATATTGGAGAGAGTGGGGTGGTTTTATGGAATGGAAGGAAAGATTGTATTATATTCATATCACTGTTAAGAGTAAAAAGGAAAAATCTATTCTTAATTTTTGTTTCTTTTGACTCGGTAGGATTCTGTGTCTGTCTACTTTTAGATGTAACCGTAGGGGTTGGTTTGCTCTGTTTCGGCACTTTTGTATATCTCTGCCTCTCTCTGTTCCTCTGGCCTTTAGCGGTTTAGTTGGTTGACTCTTTTGATGTTTTTAGTTAGGGCTTTTGAATCAGCAAAAATCATCACAACAGATTCTTGATGACTTGTTTGTATTGTAAGCTTGTGAGTTTGTGACCTTGTAGCTTTGTTTTCTCCTTGCTTCCAAAGTACCTTTCTTCGTTCTTCTATCTTTCTAATTCTCGATTCGATCTAACATAGATTAACTACTATATATATATATTCAGAATTCACACCCAAATTTGAAAGATTTATCTACATCATCATCAAATATGTTGTATATATAAACAAAAATTGTTTTGGTAAAAAAAGCTAATAGTTTGATGGGGTGGGGGTTTTGTTGCAATTTTTATAAAGATTTAAGAGTGGGTGTGGGAGTAGTGAAGCATTGAGGAAGAAAGAATGGTTCGAATGTTGATTCATCTCCGTCCCTTTCCACCTCCTTCTTCTCTCACCATCTCCACTGCTCTCTCTTCTTCTTCTTCTTCTTCAACGACGCAACACAAGCTTTGGTCTGGTCTCGACGATTGGAGAAAGAGTCCTGTCAATGGCCTCCGTCTATGGGGACCCACGGGTCCTCTCCTTCCTACTTCTTCTTCTGATTCCCTCTCCGCCGGCTTCTACGGTCTGGTATCGGCGGCGTCTTCTCTCGCCGATCTCGGAGCTCTCGTGCTCTCAACCTCCGACCCTCTCTCCAAATCACATATCTCCCATTTAGCTTTCTCCCGTTGGCGCCGTGAGAATCTCCCTGTTGGCTCTATCTCTCATCTCCCTTCTTCTCCCGCTCGCCCTCCCAAACCCCTCCTCGTATGTTCCTCAATTTCCCTCCTTTTTCTTTCTTTCTTTCTGATTATTCAGCCAATTTGTTCTTGTTTTCATCATGTATGCAGGTTCCCACCAACGAAGTTCCAAATCCCAAAGACTCAAAGCTTCCTCTCAACGCTCATATGCTTCATAACCTCGCTCATGTCGAGCTTAATGCAATTGATTTAGCTTGGGACACTGTTGCTCGCTTCTCCCCTTTCTCCGACCTTCTGGGTCACAACTTCTTCGATGACTTTGCTCATGTTGCTGATGATGAGAGTCGCCATTTCTTGTGGTGTTCCCAGAGACTCGCGGAGCTTGGTTTCAAGTCAGTCTGATTAAAGTTTCAACATTTGATTGCTACTGTTTCAATTCAACCCATTATTGTCTTCTTCTTCTTCTTCTTCAAGGTATGGAGATATCCCGGCTAATAATTTGCTCATGAGGGAATGCGAGAAATCATCCAACAATGTCGCTGCTCGCTTGGCTGTTATCCCTCTTGTACAGGTAATTTCATATATGTATTCTCAGTCAAAACATTCAGATTCGTAGAAGATTGATTATAGAAGCTTCACGGCATTTCGATTTACTGGAGACACCAAAAATGTTTTAGCTGAGCATAACCTTAATTCATACCAATTTAGCTTTACAGGAGGCTAGAGGACTTGATGCTGGACCTAGGTTGGTCAAAAGGCTGATGGGATTCGGTGATCATAGGACTTCAAAAATTGTGGCTAAGATTGCTGAGGAGGAAGTTGCACATGTAGCTGTTGGCGTAGACTGGTTTCTCTCCGTGTGTCGAAAGATGAACCGTGCTCCGTGCCCTACATTTAAAGGCATATACTAGTCTTCTCTTTCCTGCTTTGATCTCATCATGTCCCCGCTCCTTCCATACAAACGTCATGAATATCTTTTCAACCCCATAAGTTGTGCAGATCTGATCAAAGAGTATGGTGTTGAGTTGAGGGGCCCTTTTAACCACTCAGCTCGGGAGGTGGCTGGCATTCCGCGAGATTGGTAAGGAAACTCATCCCACCAAGACAGTACTTGAAAAATACACTCCATTCAGATTCTTTCAAAAAAATGGCTCATCTGAATGCCTTTCTCTATACTAAGGCACATTTCAACTTAGCGTAACAGATTAGATTATTCCATATATCTTTAGGTATGATCCATCATGTGGCACGGAAGTAGATGAAGGCGCCAACAAACAGGCTGACAAGGAGCAACTTTCTGCGGTATGTTTCTTCTTTGTTCATGCCTCCATAGCTATCCTTTTGGGTGGAGGAGGCAAATTCTTGCTGAAGGTTTTATCTTAAATTAAAGTTTTAATGTATGAACTTTGTTGCAATTCATCATGACAGGTTTACGATAGGCTCACTCACATAATCTCAATGGAGAGTGAGAATTCAAGTCTCGAAAGGCCAGCCAAATGAAAGGATGCGGTTAGAGTTTTGATTGAATGGTGTTATAACCTGATGAATGAGTGTTGGGCGTAATCTTGGGCTCTGAAAGTACAGCTTAATGTTGTCTTATACGAAATAGTTCAAATCTAGCTTCAGCTTATGATTTTCCTCTCTCATTGCGGCTTCTGTTTCTGGTGATTTCTCAGATTGTTGTTAGCATGCTTATTGCTTGTGCGTGACTGTAATAGTGGAGATTCGCATTAGAGTTGATCCAGGCAACCAATTTATGTTATGGTCTTGCTCACATCCAAGAAACCGTGTTATTATGTTCAATGAATTTCTATTTGTTCTTCGACCAAGTACAAAAATAAAGAACTTGACGTTTTCTATTTGCTTGTCTTGTTGATCTTGGATTGCATTTCTATAGACTGACTGAGATCTGGCCCTTAGATTCTTTGTTCTTCTAAATGATTTTTTGTGTACAAACATATTGTGCGGAACGTTTTAGAAATTTTGTAACTAAACTTGTATAGGTAAGCTCTTGTAGCCGGTTACTAGTTTGAGGAGTCATCATCATCATCTTCAGCGTCATCATGATCTCTCCTGTGGACATCCAGCTTCCATGTCCCATCATCCATTTGAACCATCCCTTTGTTTGCAAGACACCTCCAGGTACTTGGCACTAAGTACTCGTCTTTCAGAGCATCTAATCCTTTATTGACCAATGAAACATCCCGACCAATCTCCAGCTTAAATACCCCGGTTCTGTCTTGCATCCCTGCCATGCCGTGCAGGTATATCTCCAGGTTATGGTAGTTCCTAAAGTTTAGAGACCGTTTGAGGTACGTCGAGTTCAATGTATTGATCTGGAGCACCTCGCCTACTTCTGCATACAGTAAGAGTGGATAATGTGGTGCAACATCCGGAACATTTACTATTCTTAGGATGTTTAGTGGTTGGAGTGAGTCGACAATTTTTTTGAAGTCTTGGTCCCCAATTCGAGGACACCCGAAAGCAAAAACTGTGATAGGAACTTGCTTTTTCTGAAGACCTGTATTGATCTTGTTTTTTCTGCCATGGACAAGATCTGCAGCTGCTAGAGTTGACATTACTCCGCCCAAGCTATGGCCTGTGAAAGTGATGCTTACTTCTTCGTTCTTGTAAACTTCTAGCAATCTCTTGAGCTCTCCTTGTACCTGAAACCGAAACCAAGACACAATGCCATTAGGATAAGGGACGAGAAATGGATGGGCCTAGCAGATTTTTCTCGGCCTGCAGCGGGTTTAGGGCTCAGAAAGGTCCTGGCCTGGCCGTGGCCTGGGCATGATTTTTCAAAATTAATAAATGGGACAGCCCACATGACTATTTTCCGTGGCCAGGCGAGGCTGGCCTGAGGGTTTTTAGCCCACCATAACATCTTTGACCTGAACTGAATGCAATGCACTGATAAAGAGAAAGGTGAAGACCTGTTCTCGTGCGCTAGTCGTGTCATAAGGAGAATTAGAATCAGAAGCGGTGTAGACATCGAGCCAGCCACTTCCAATACGAGGCACGACTTTGGGATCGGTTACCGGAAAAACTGAGATAGCTGACTCAAGCGGAAAATCAAAATCGTTAGCCCATTCATATGGCTGAAGAGTTCCTCTCCAAGCTACAACAATGTCTCTCCTCCCTAACATCGCCTTCCCCTCGTCTGTAGAAACCGCTATGTAACCCATCCAATTAGTCTGCACGCGCGATGCTTCCTTTGACAAAGACTTGACGATGAAGCAGATTGGTAGCTTTATAGAAGCTGTTGCGTAGATGTACTTAGTCACATCGTACCTGAGAACCAACCATTGGTGCGGTTTACGTAGTTGAAACAAAGATGAAACATTTTGGATTTATGGGAAGTACCTGAAAGGGTTGGCTTTAAGGAAGCCAGTTCGGGCAAAGATTCGTCTCTTAGAGTAATAACAATCACCGGCGTATTTGGACTTACGATCCCAGTTAAAGGCGTCGTAACCAACCTGAGCCATCTCGCCGTAGTGAATGACGTAGCGACGAAGATCCGGGTCAAGTGGATCAAGCAGGCCTTGCCATTTGTTTGCGCCGCTTAGCTCCTTCCATCTCTTTGCTATGCCCTCCAACATGTTTGCCTTAGTTTTTTTTCACAAACCTTTTCCCTCTTGTTCTTGCTTTTTGGATAGCAACATTGCTCCTTGTGTGAAGGAATTGGATAATGCGTGAAGGAAATGGTCCTTAATTGCATGGCCCCTTCACATAAATAGTGTCGATTTAAGTTTTAGTTAAGTGTACGCATGTTACGATTTGTAGGATCAAAAGACTTAACAACATTCAAGGTATAAATTCGATGATGATGACGGTTAATCAACGCTTAAAACATGTATTGTTAGTTTACATAGAAATTAAATTAATTAAGGGCAATCCCATCATGACTGTCTAATCTGATTCGGTTTAACCAAACCGGAAACATCTATCCAGAAACCGAAGCAGGTCGTCCGGGTGCAATTGTGTCCGTGTTCTTTACCCTGCCTCATTCTTGAAGATGTGTGTACCATGTCACATTAATGTATGGAACCTGAAACTGCATTTCTCAAGAAATATTGCGAGAACTCATCTGGAAAAAACAAAATTCACCATCAAATCCTACTGCTACGCTTTGCCAGAACAATTTGTTCGATATCTGAATCCTGCCTCAAGACCATCATCTTCATTTTCTGACATTCTTCTCTGTAGATGAACCTTTCTGATACTTCATTGCATAATCCAATAATCATTCAAAGTAAACTTTTCTTCCTGAACAATATCCATGACTTCTTCCATATTAATGATTTCTCTTTTCTTTCTGAAGGAATGACTGGGCATATTCATGTCACATTTGAAGGGAAGGCAATGGTTCTGCGGAACCTAAGGAGGCTTTGGGAAGCAAGTCTTGAACCGCATCTGAGCAGAGTTTCTCAACTGCGTTTCTGACTCTCATGAACCGCATCTGAGCAGAGTTTCTGACTGTCATGAACTTGACTCTAAACATGTATTCGCAGTATCATAAACCCTTTGTAATAAAAGAAAACTAAGAGTAAAACAAACTAGAAACATCATGGTAAGAATTACTACGGCTACAACAAGTATTAAGTACCTGGAAGATAATTTCTTCAACCTTAAAGGACATGTCAGCCTCAAGCTTCTGCGTCACATGTTTTTCCACAGATCAAGAAACTGAATCCTCTTGTGTCGAAATTTTGTATTTTATCCACAGAAATGACAAAGAAAGGGGTCAAGAATTTTCAACCCCAAAGTTTACAATGGAAGGAACAACAATCTTCGGAGAAACCAACTCAGCACCAGTGCAAAAATGGGCATACTTCCTGCAAAATGCCAAAAGAATAGAAAATTTCAGTTTCCATGGGAAAAGTAAGACTTCTGGAGAAACAGACCCATACATGAATAACATACACACATATTATCAGTCGACCATTTTTTCTTTATATTTGGCCATTTGAGAAATAAAGAAGATATTTATGTGCTTTCACTTTTATTTAGCCACGCTACTAGATATCTCATGATTCCAGAATAGAAATCGTATCCTTGAGATTAATAAAAAAAAGATTCGTTATATCAGATAAAACAATGCAACTTTGTACCGTAACTAGACAAAAAGAAACCAAATTCTACGACTAACTCTTAAACCTACGTATCTCTGCATGTTATTAGGGATGAGACAGAAGGAAACTTGTTCCATTGGAACTGCAACAAAACGCAAAACTTGTGACCAAGAAAGCAGCCACGGGACTGAAGCTTACTTATATACCAGAAACCATACTCATTTTCCCAAACTCCAACTTAAAACAAATAAAAATGCTGAATGTACTTAGAAATTCTAACCTGACCCTTGTCGTTTTGATTTGCTTTGTCTTGATAGCTTCTAGGCTATGTTCCGCCAATTCCTCTGTGTACGACCCACGCAAAACCCTGAAGAAGCGGTTCGAGAAGTGGCTTCAAACCCATGGAAAATTGTATGTAGGAAGGGATGAATGGATGCTAAGGTTTGGGATATACCAGTCTAATGTCCAGTTGATTGACTACATCAACTCCCTCCATTTGCCCTTTAAGTTAGCGGATAACAGATTTGCGGACATGACCAATTCTGAGTTTAAGGCCCATTTTCTCGGGTTGAACATGTCTTCCTCGAGGTTACACAGGAACCATATGCCGGTTTGTGACCCAGCAGGCAATGTGTCGGCGGCTGTGGACTGGAGGAAACAAGGTGCTGTGACTCCTATTAGAAATCAAGGAAAATGCGGTATGAATTTATGCTCTTACGCAATTCCATTCTAAAGATAAGACTTTGCAAACATTCATAACACAACTGATGACAATCGGAATGCGTTTTCTTTTTCTATGCAGGAGGTTGCTGGGCTTTCGCTGCAGTGGCAGCAATTGAAGGCATCAACCAGATAAAAACAGGGAATTTAGTATCTCTCTCAGAACAACAACTCATAGATTGTGATACCGGCACTTACAACAAAGGCTGCAGCGGTGGATTAATGGAAACAGCATATGTGTTCATCAAAACCAATGGTGGACTCACCACCGAGACCGACTACCCATACACAGCCATAGAGGGTACCTGCGACCAAGAAAAAGCCAAAAACAAGGTAGTTACGATACAAGGATACCAAACGGTAGCCCAGAATGAGGCGAGCCTACAAATCGCTGCTGCTCAACAACCAGTATCAGTTGGAATCGACGCTGGTGGGTTTATTTTTCAGCTTTACTCTTCTGGTATTTTCACAGGTTACTGTGGATCAAATCTCAACCATGGAGTGACTGTTGTTGGATACGGAGAAGAAGCCAGTCAAAGGTACTGGATCGTAAAGAATTCATGGGGAACTGGTTGGGGTGAAGAAGGCTACATACGGATGGAACGTGGTTATAGTGAAGAGACGGGTAAATGTGGTATTGCTATGCTGGCAAGCTATCCCACGCAGTGAGTCCACGAATCTCCAGAAGCTTTAGAGCCTTTTCCTTTTCGAAAACAGAAAATTAATATGACAATTCTCTCTGTATGACAATCTGCAATAGCGCAGCTAAAATAATTACGATTGTGAAATAAAGTACTAGGGATAATTGAGAACCAGGGTATTGTTAACAGGATTCCAAAGATAAGATGTGATTATAAGAAAAACATGTGTTTAGTCTGGATATAATACCTGCCTAGTTAAGCCACAAGATTCGCTTGAACCATTGCTACTTTCTCCTAGAAGCATCCCGTTTGATAACCTGCTTCTTATAACAGTAGGTTTGGCATCGAGCCTAATGATATTGAACAAACACAAGGGTCTCATGGACAAAGAGAAATCTGACACAGATCAATTATAAGCTAATTCTTACGATGGGAAAAAGTGATATACAAATGGCATCCACATAAGCCCTCCAAATAAAATCATCATCAGTTTCCGATGATCTCACTATATATGATGATGCCATCACATTCTTTCCACACTATTATATGCTCACTTGACACTACAAATACTCCACAAAAGCTTTCAGGAGCTTGCAGATGGAGCGCACAAATATATACAAGATATAGAGACAAACGGATCACTGACTATAAAACAAAATCTGTTTAACAAGAAACAACAATATATTCCCTAATTCGGGGTATGAATTTCATTCCAGTATAGTAACGGTAGCTATTCTTACAAAATCTTAACACCAATCTGTTGACTAAAGGAAATACCTAAGACCTCAGTTCTGAAAGCCTTTGTCTAACAGTACAAGCAAGCTTCCATTCACCGATGCTAATCAGACGGTCGACCACTTTCTGCCTAACCTTGATATATGGTATGAACCCTCTATCAGTCATTCTCATCACCATCTTCCCTGCCAAAATGTATTCCCTAACCTCTAGGCAACCCTCGACTACTACCTCATAGCTCTCAAATTCCACAGGGTAATCTTGACTTTCTACAAACTCAATCATCTCAATGGCTTTCCAAATTTCCCTGTTGGCTCGTAAAGCTGCTGCTACTTTTGTCAGCATCCCTTTCCGTGGAGATATCCCAGCTTTGCTCACCATCTCTTTGACAGTCTTCACGAGAGCGCTAGTCTTTCTAGCCAAACACATTGAATTAATCACAGCCCCGTAACTTTCCAAATCAGGAATACAACCAGCTTCAGCCATTTCCTCCACAACTTTAACCGCCTCATCCAACTTATCAACAGCACAGAGTGATGACACTAAATAGTTGCAGGTTCCAGTATCAGGACTATATCCAATCAACTTCATCTCGTTAAGAATATCTGCAATAGACTGGGATCCTCGTCGCCGTTCAAGCCAAGCATTAGACAGAAGGAGGTGAGTCTGAGGATTAGGAAGACAGCCAGAACGAAGAGTGCGTTGGAGGATTGCGAAAGACAAAGGAAGTGGATCGGAACTCTGAAGGCAGTAAGTGAGAAGGCTGGAGTAGACAATCTTGGGCAGTGAACGAGGCCTGACGGGCACAAAACTTTGGAGGATTTCGTCAATGACTCGGATTCTATGATGATGTTGGAAAGCAGAGAGAAAAGAGAATAACTTTGAGTTTTGGTAGGGTTGTTTGAGCGAAACAACAAGATGAGGGATTTGAAGATACTCCTTTGTTTCAACAGCACATTTTATAGCCTTTTCAACCGCTTCAAAGGAAGAGACTGACCGAAAAAATGGAATGCAGGTATCAAAGGACCGAGAATAAGCAAGCGGTTTTCGCAAATGTGTCAAGCGAAATGCCATTCCCTAACACCAGAGATCTAAATCATCAACTTGACATCTGAAAAATGCCTCGCAAACCTGGAACAGAAAGTACAATCATTCGACTAATCAAGAGAATTATTCAACAGACGTATTGGGTTACAAGGTCGATGATGATAACTGCTCACTTAAAAAGACCTTTTTTATTGACCAAGGTATAATTTCTGCAAATCGGGAGAGTCATACCTGAATGCGTTTTAGACAATCCCAAGCTAAACCCACGAATATTTGTCAGGTAACTGCAGAGAGAGCGAGGAGGAACGAGATTTTCCTTTCACAGGGGAATATCATCGAACCACAGGACGGCAAGATGTGGAGAATTCGAGTGACTGATAATGCCTTGAGGTTTACAAACTCGGATCAAACTGAGTAACAAATTAGCCTGGAAAAACACCCACGAGCTTCGATCGAATACGTCCTCCACAGATTTGATATGTAGCAGAAAGATGGTTTGAAGAAAAATGGGCAAGGAAGGAAGGACTCTCTTCTATCAGCTTCTCTTGTGTTTGGGGTTTTACGTACTTTTAAACCTAACCGGATATATTATTCAATAGGTTTACGTTAAACCGGAAACTGGTCAGTTCAACCAATAAGTTGTCAAAATTTGGACCTATAACGAATTTTAATTCATCCTATAAAAAGTTGTCAAAACTTTATAGCCTATTTAAAATAGGCACCAATTATATAACTCTTTTTCTATATTCTGCCGTTATTTATGCCTCTAACAACCGTCCATTACACAATGCAAACTCATAAAACAGAGCAAAAAAAAAACTAGCTTTTACATTTTTTGAATAGTTTCATAAGGATTTAAAGAAAAAAACTCATAAAACTAGCTTTAAATAGTTCATTCAGTTAACATTCACTCTATACTCTAAATCAAAACACTTATGTAGTCTTCTTCATTGCCAAATTCCAAAACTTATAGCACACACACAATACTTATGAGATAAAACTAAGGATTTTACGATTGCAAGATGACCGTATACAATATAAGTGNTAAAACTAAGGATTTTACGATTGCAAGATGACCGTATACAATATATAGTGAATTACCGTACAAGCTTTTACTCCTTAATGAAAGACAATATAAATTACACCACGAATTGCATTAAAAAATAAGAAAAAGCTCAACAATATATATAGTTACGCCATAAGCAACTACATACTAACAGGCTTTGTTTCGATTAGAGAACTTAACAATGAAACATTATAATTACTTAGAGTGGGAGATAATGTTGCTTAAACCCATTAATCACTGCATAACATTGTTGCCTTTGATCTTGCTTGAAATTTTCCCAGCCACCTTGCAAATTCCTCGATGTATATCCACCGTTAACAATCTCCCGATTCACACCAACGCCATTGTTATTAACACTAAACCCTCCCGACCCACTCGAGTTTATCGCTAATCCGTTTTTGTTGTTATTGTTATTGTTGAACACACGTTGATTATTGTCCCAACCAATGAGAGGTTGATTATGAACCAAGCTTTTGTACAGCTTGAGCTCCTCACAAATCCTCCTATACTCTCCGTAGGAGCCAAGGACAGGATCTTTCTGTCTCCATAGTGCTTCCCATGTCAAAGAATCAGACAGTTTTGTACGGTCTTCTTCACGTACGGTCCGTACCATTTTCTGTACGTTACTAACACCAAAGACTTTGTGCACGGCCTGAAATTCTTTGGTCTTGCGGGCCGGAAAATAAGGCGATAAGATGCATTCGTTGTTGCATTTCTTCCTTTGGTGTTTGCATGAAGCACACGCTTGATGCGAGGATGAGTTAATAACGGAGGAGTTGTCGTTAGAGTTCCTTTGCATCATGTCATGTCACTAGCTAGTTAAAAATTGAAATTATAAAACATATATACGTGTTAGTGATCGATCAGGTTAAGACATTATATCAAAAAGTTAAGAAGGAATCGACTAGATCATTATAATTTTATTTATTTTTGCTAAAAAGCGTGACTATATCATTAATCTTATTGATAAGTTTTTTAACCAATTAATCTTTTGGATATAAGGTTTGAGATATATAGTAACCAATAGTTAATCTTTTGATGATTTGATATAAATTTTAAGTTGGTTTTTTTAGCAACTAATATTTACATGGTTTAGACGAAGTTTTATAAATTTAGAGAAATGTTCGATTTATAAACTTTTTTCCTCAGCATATATTGAAAATGTGTTATTTTATAGAAAGTGTTATTATATTAAAAATAATTAAAATTTCTATAATATTCTTTATCATTTTCCAAATAAATTTCTTTAGTTTTATTTCTCTACTTAATATTTTTATTCAAAATTATCAATTTAAATTTTGTGTTAGAAATATAAATCTACATTTGTGAAACAATAAAAATTATAAAATCGATATATTTTTATTTGTTTTAAAACGAATATTCTATCTTTATCGATTTGAAATATGCAACCAATCATTTAGGAGTAAAATATAAAATAAAAAGTTATGTGCAACATGATAAAAAAAGCTTTTGATATATGAAAATATATTAAAATCATCGATATATAGATCGATTAAACGAAAGCTAATATTCGAACCACAAACATGTGTGTATATGTGAATATGCAATATGGTCTCTCTCTGTTTGGAACAAATATGCAATATGGTCTTTCAACCATTCTTAATATATATATTAAGAGAGAACAATGTACTAAATATTATTGGATAGCAAAAACTATTCACATTAAAGCTATAGATTTTTGGGAGTCACATCTACGTGTATGCATGAATCTGGTAGACTAATTGAAACAAGAGAAAATAAATCTCCACGCACTGGTATATCTATAGTCACAAAATTCACAAGGAAACAAGAAAAAACATATTTCTCAGAAAAATAAGAATATGAACATAATTTCGAGAAGGGTCATACAAACCTCTTACCTCTTTTCGTTTCCTTTATTTGTGGGTTAATAGCAATTGGAGATATGAGTTTATATTAATAACCAGGGATTAATTTTATTATATATTATTGTTATTTTGAAGAAAAAAAAGAAAGGTGTATGTATAATGGTGCACAAAGAGCCTACTGAACATGAAAAGATTGTTTGGTTAATGAAAGAAAAAGGTGTTTGGATGAAGGGTCGATTATGAGTTTTTAGGTTGCCCATGACAAAGGACAATAACAATTAGGAAATCAATAAACGAAACGATTTTTTGCTTATTATATTTGATTTTTTTTTATTATAATGGGGAAAATATAAAGTGAATAAGTTATGATTTTTCAGCACTTTGGATGAATGAATATATGTGGAAAGAAAGACTAATAATATGTTAGAAGTCATAAAAAATTTGGTGGCGTCATTAAATTAAAACTTTGGATCAAGGCATGACATCCTGATATGGAAAAAAAAGATTAAAATTCTAGAGCCAAAAACCTAAAGCTACAGTTTTAACCAATTTGGCCAAAACAGTTTTTTTTCAAAATATACGTTACCATATATATATATATATATTGACAACAATATAAATTCCAATAAGAATGTTAATATGCAATCGAATCGATACAAAATGAAAATTAATTCCATATCTCATATGGAAATGTGTGACAGATAACCAAAAAACAAAATACACTTAAAAGCAAACATAAGTTATTGGTTCTTTTCGATCCACGATGATGGGGGCATATAAGTAGGAGAATGGATGATCCAACGGCTGAGATTGAACCAGAAAGTTGCAGAGAGCCAGATGTGATCCAAATCTAAAAAGTCAAACTCAAAATGATAATATGACAAGGAGACCTTATCACATTTTGCACTTACCGAGGAGAAGTTTCATGGCTCTTTTATTTATAACAACATATCATTATATATAACAACAAATCAATTCTCGTTGAAGCAAACTTCTTCAACTTCTCTTTCTCTGCAAAATTTCTTTGCGGGACATTGAAATTGGTGATCGCAAACCTCGAGAAATGTCTGATAATCGCGCTCTCCGGCGAGCCCATGTCCTCGCCAATCACATACTCCGATCACCTTCTCCGTCGTCGAACCTCTCCCTCACCCGCGAGGTATGTTTGCAATACTCTCCGCCGGAGCTCAACGAGAGCTATGGATTCGAGGTCAAGGAGATGAGGGAATTGCTCGACGGGCATAACGTGGAGGATCGGGATTGGCTTTATGGGCTCATGATGCAGAGCAATCTGTTTAATCGGAAAGAGAGAGGAGGCAGGGTTTTCGTATCGCCGGATTACAATCAGACGATGGAGCAGCAGCGCGAGGTCACTATGAAGCGGATCTGGTACTTGCTCGAGAAAGGGGTCTTCAAAGGATGGTTGACGGAGACAGGTCCCGAGGCCGAGCTCAAGAAATTAGCTCTGCTTGAGGTTTGCGGGATCTATGATCACTCCCTCTCCATCAAACTCGGCGTTCATTTCTTCTTGTGGTATGTTTAAACTTACATCAAAAGTCCTAATCTGGTTTTGAAAAAAATAATTATCAAATGAGCATCTAAGCCTGAGCATTGTGACGGGAGGAGATATACTATGCTAAAGAATTGTTTAAAGAATGCTATCCTAGAAAGACAAGCTTAGGTTTGGAAATTTGGTTTTTCGGTATAAGGAATGCTATTAGTTGATTGCAGTATAGTGGTTTCGCCTTTTTTGGTCGATGATATACAGTTATAGAAACAACCACCAAAAAATCCTGAGATGTGTCTTTGAGGATCTATTTGTAAGTGTTATTTAGTGTCCTAGGTAGTTATAAGTTTTTTTCTGTGATACTCAGGGGTAATGCTGTAAAGTTCTTTGGAACAAGGCGTCACCATGAAAAGTGGCTGAAGAACACCGAAGATTATGTTGTCAAGGGCTGTTTTGCAATGACTGAGTTAGGCCATGGAAGCAATGTAGGGATATTTCAGTTGCCATTTTCTCCATATGCAAACTATATGTCTTGGTGATCCTCCACAGCTATATTGATTTCTTTTGATATAGGTACGAGGAATTGAAACTGTGACTACTTATGACCCAAGAACTGGGGAGTTTGTGATAAATACTCCTTGTGAATCTGCTCAGAAGTATTGGATCGGTGGGGCAGCTAAAGTAAGTAGTCATTATACTTATCCTCAGTGTTTGCAAAATCCTCTTTTCTAGTTTGGTTGACGTCATTCTCCCTCTGATTTATCATATACTGACTTTGTATTACTATTGGTTGTTCAGCATGCAACCCACACAATTGTGTTTTCTCAGCTTAATATAAACGGAACCAACCAGGGGGTTCATGCCTTTATCGCGCAAATTAGGGATCAAGATGGTAACATATGTCCAAACATCCGCATTGCCGACTGCGGACACAAAATTGGTTTAAATGGTGTTGACAATGGCCGAATATGGTACTGCACACAACTCAATGTTTTGTAATTTCATCTTATACTAAGGGTGTTAATTCATGGAAGATTGCACTACGATCATAGGTTTGATAATCTTCGAATTCCTAGAGAGAATTTATTAAACTCAGTTGCTGATGTTTCGCCTGATGGAGAGTATGTTAGCGCAATTAAAGATCCTGATCAGGTAAATGCTACACCTTGGAGATATTTTTAAGATACACTTTAATATGATTGACGAAGTGCAGTGGCAATGTTTCTAATTTTTATTTCAGAGATTTGGAGCATTCATGGCCCCTTTGACCTCTGGCCGAGTCACGATTGCATCTAGTGCAATTTATTCTGCAAAGGTACATATTTAAGTAGTTTCATTTTGGATCTCTTATATACATTTGTTATGAGGTATGAACCTGACTGTTTCAGGAATAATGTAATGGATTAAGATTTTTACTGTGGCAGGTGGGATTAGCTATTGCTATAAGGTACTCACTATCGAGAAGAGCCTTCTCTGTTACAGCCAATGGTCCTGAAGTCCTCCTTCTTGATTACCCAAGCCATCAAAGGCGACTGCTACCACTCCTAGCAAAGACGTAAGGATCTGTATGAATTACGCCATTATGATTACCCTCTTGGTGGTTATCTTACCAGTAAATTTATTCATTGAACAGCTTGATATTGCCTCCATTTCGGTTTTGGCCACTAATATATTTTTTCTGCTAAGCATTGTTATTCTTTTTATCAGGAAATAACATAGATATAGCTAGGTAATTTTGTTGTTTTTTCCTCGCTTATTTATGTCAGAATTGGGACTAAAGCTCAAATTGAACACTTACTGTAACTTCCATGCTCAAGTTGTTAGTTGTGAGCTACAATTTCCATTTATATCCATAAAGTTTTTGAAGTCAGTAATCAAAAGAAGCGAAAAAACACTTCATGGCTGGGATGTGGGGATTTTGCCAACTTTAGGTTGTCTTCTTTAACTGTTTCTCATTTATCGTAGATATGCTATGAGTTTTGCTGCAAATAACTTGAAGATGACTTACGTGAAGAGAACACCTGAAACCAACAAAGCCATCCATGTTGTTTCAAGTGGGCTGAAAGCTGTTCTCACTTGGCACAATATGCGAACGCTTCAGGTTAGAACCAATATCCACATCTTTATATGAGAAAGCTCTTAGGAGCCATACTGAGGTTTTTTTTTCTTTCTAAGGAATGTCGTGAAGCTGTTGGAGGGCAAGGTGTGAAAACAGAAAATTTAGTTGGTCAGTTGAAAGGTGAATTTGATGTGCAGACTACATTTGAGGGTGACAATAATGTATTGATGCAGCAGGTAGGCTAAGGCACATAATTGTGAACATGATCTCCTTGTTTTGACCATTCAATGCGACTTATTCATTCTTATGTGGAATTTAGGTGAGCAAAGCACTTTTTGGTGAATATGTATCGTGTAAGAAGAGAAATAAACCTTTCAAAGGATTGGGATTGGAGCACATGAACAGTCCTCGTCCTGTATTGCCAACTCAACTCACATCTTCTACTCTCAGATGCAACCAGTTCCAGGTGATTTGCCGCCTCATAATATTTTCCCTCTTATCATTTATTTAGAATTTTTGTTAAACATCTCTCATATTTTGTCCCTGCCAGAAAAATGTGTTCTGCTTAAGAGAGCGAGATCTTCTAGAACGATTTACTTCTGAAGTTGCGCAGTTTCAAGGGAGGGGAGAAAGTCGAGAGTTCTCTTTCCTCGTGGTAAGCATTTTTGGTCACATAATTCTTTTTTAACCTTAAATTTGTTCTCCAAAATTCAGTAATAATTTAGTAATGGTGTCCTGCTCCTCTTCTACTTTTCATCCGTGCGTGCAGAATCATCAAATCGCTGAGGACTTAGGTAAAGCTTTCACAGAGAAAGCAATACTGCAGACTATTTTGGATGCTGAGGCCAAACTATCTGCTGGCCCAGTGAAGGTAAGTAATTATGATTATTTTTCGTGACGTGTTGAACATATCAGTTGAATCTTGGTTGCTTTGCTAGCTAGGGGTCACAGAAAGTACATATTCTGCTGGCGTAGGCCACCATAGGTTTCCATATCATAAGATTTACTTGTGGAGTAATTGATTTTATGTAACCAATAGGTTATCGTTGCTGAGATACAGGTACTTATCGATAGATTGTAGTCTTGTAGACAGACAATGTGAGAGTAGAGGACTGTTTACTTCTCTAAGCACAATAGTTTATTTGCTCGGCTTTTAGTCACGATAGGGAAAAGCAGAGCTTTGTTCTTTATGTATTTGTTCTGTAGACTAGTACTACACTAAGAGTGAAGACTAGCAGAGGAAGTAAACTAATGACCTCAATGTGTTTGACGATAGGATGTGTTGGGTGTAGTAAGATCAATGTACGCATTGATCTGCTTGGAAGAAGATCCATCGTTGCTGAGATATGGTTACCTCTCGAGGGACAATGTTGGAGATGTGAGGAGAGAGGTTTCTAAGCTGTGTGGAGAGCTGAGACCTCACGCGCTTGCACTCGTCACTTCGTTCAGGGTTCCAGACGCGTTCTTGGGTCCGATTGCATTCAACTGGGTCGAAGCCAACGCTTGGTCTTCAGTTTAATACTAGGAATAATCTCAACGATTGGTCTTCAGTTTAATACTACGAATAATCTCTTCCAATAAATTCACATCTCTTAAAAAGTTATGTTTCCTTTCCATAATATTTTTTGAAGCTGTTGTCTGCTCTTGGTAATAAAACGGGGTATGTAATATGTATCCAGGTTAAACGGTCCAGATGAAGGTTTGGGGGAACTAAAATAAATAATGATTTTTTCCCCTTCTGGGATTTGCTTTTTTTATACTACTCCCTCAGTTTCGTTTTGATATTTTACATACAAATTAATAAAATATATTCTTTCGATGTTTTAGAAAAAATACACATATTAAGAAAATAAATTAATTTTGATTATTAAATGAATAATTTTCTGTGATTAACAAATTTCAATAACTCTAAACCAATAACATTTCAATAATTCCAATCATTTTTTTAAAAATTTACAATTTATCATTATTAGCTAATAAAAAAAAAAAAAAAATTTCTTTTTGAAACAATTTTTTTTTTTCTAAAACATTCATTAATTTGAAACGGAAGCAGTATAATAATTTTTAAAATTTTTTATTAGAACTGAGGTTAAATTAAGTACTCCCTCCGTTTCAAAATAAGTGTCGTTTAAGGATTTTTTTCTGTTTCATAATAAGTGTCACTTTAAATTTTCATTGCAAATTTTGGCACAAAATACCTAATTTAACCTCAGTTTTAATGAAGAATTCCAAGAGTTATTATATATTTAAAGGGTATAATTGAATTTTCAACATGTTTTATTAATTTGTGTGCAAAATGTCAAAATGACACTTATTATAAAACAGAGGAAGTATTTTGTATCAAAATTTGCATTGAAAATCTAAAATGACACTTATTATGAAACATGCAAAAAATCTTTAAATACTATTTATTGTGAAACTGAGTGAGTATTATATAAACGTTTTTTAAAAAAACCGGACATGATCCTATTTAATCTCGTAATCTATAAATTGAATTGGTTACAGGAAGTAGAAAAATAGTATACTAAGACCATCCACATTGCACATAAAATGTGATGTCTCACAGATAAAAAAATATTAAAAATACACTCTCTCATCCTTTTACTCAACTTCATACATTCTCTTTCATCATTTCACTTAACTTTTATTAATTTTATATTTAAACATACTCCTAATTTCACTCTCTTATGTCTTCCCGGAGACACAATTTCTCCAAAACTACTCACTATTTTCTCTTTCTACTTAAATTTTATTAATTTTATATTTCAATACACCCCATTATTTCAACCAAAAACACTCTCTTTCTTCCTTTTACTCAAATTTTAATAATTTTATATTTAAAGACATCCACATTTTATTACCAATGTGGATGCTCTAATATATCTGTTTCGGCCAAGGGAACAAAACAGTTAATTTACTTGGACTCATGAAAGGAATCATTTAGAAGTCAACACTCAACAGCGATTCAAATAATATTCTCTCCCTCCCGCTTTCCTTGTCTGTATGTTGTGAAAGTGAAACCCTATTCTCGGAACCCCTAGAAATGTCTGATAATCGCGCTTTCCGGCGAGCCAATGTTCTCGCCAATCACATACTCCGATCACCTTCTCCGTCGTCGAACCTCTCCCTCACCCGCGATGTATGTTTGCAGTACTCTCCACCGGAGGAGCTCAACGAGAGCTATGGATTCGAAATCAAGGAGATGAGGAAATTGCTCGACGGGCACAACTTGGAGGACCGAGACTGGCTTTATGGGCTCATGATGCAGAGCAATCTGTTTAATCGGAAGGAGAGAGGAGGCAAGATTTTCGTATCGCCGGATTACAATCAGACGATGGAGCAGCAGCGCGAGGTCACTATGAAGCGGATCTGGTACTTGCTCGAGAAAGGGGTCTTCAAAGGATGGTTGACGGAGACAGGTCCCGAGGCTGAGCTCAAGAAGTTTGCTCTGTACGAAGTTTGCGGGATCTATGATTACTCCTTCTCCGCCAAACTCGGTGTTCATTTCTTGCTTTGGTATGTTTACATGTTTATGCCTAACTCACATCAAAGCATGTTTATTCCTCTTCAATTTCTCATTTTGGAGAGCAATATTCCTCTTGAATTTCTCATTACTGTCCTAATCTGGTATTGAAAACTATGAAATTAGCATTTGGGAAATTCATATGGCATGATTAAGTTCAGGGGTAATGCTGTTAAATTCTTTGGGACTAAGCGCCACCATGACAAGTGGCTGAAAGACACCGAAGATTATGTCGTCAAGGGCTGCTTTGCAATGACTGAGTTGGGCCATGGAAGTAATGTAGGAATATTTCAGTGCCCTTTTGCACATATGCAAAACTATATGTATTGGTGATCTTCCATAACTGTATTGATTTCTTTTGATTTAATGCTTTCAGGTGAGGGGAATTGAAACAGTGACTACTTATGACCCAACAACTGGGGAGTTTGTAATTAATACTCCTTGTGAATCTGCTCAGAAGTATTGGATCGGTGAGGCAGCTAACGTAAGTAGTTAGTATACTTAATTTTTGTTATTCTCCTCCTCATCTGACATATAAACTGACTTTGTACTATACTTTTGGTTTGTTCAGCATGCAAACCATGCAATTGTGATTTCACAGCTTAATATAAACGGAACCATCCAGGGGGTTCATGTCTTTATCGCCCAAATCAGGGATCAAGATGGCAACATATGTCCAAACATCCGCATTGCCAACTGTGGACACAAGATTGGTCTAAATGGTGTTGACAATGGCCGGATATGGTATTGTACACAACTCACTATTATGTAACTGTAAGGGTGTGTCCTTTATTGAAGATTTCACTATATATGATGATTATAGGTTTGACAATCTTCGAATTCCAAGAGAGAATTTATTGAACTCAGTTGCTGATGTTTCATCTGATGGGCAGTATGTTAGCGCAATTAAAAATCCTGATCAGGTAATTGCTCTAACCAATCTTCAGATAAACTTTATAATGTTTTGGAGTTGCAGTGACAATGTTTTCAATTTTATTTCAGAGATTTGGAGCATTCTTGGCCCCTTTGACCTCTGGTCGTGTCACGATTGCGTCAAGTGCAATTTATTCTGCAAAGGTACAGATTCATTTTACTAGTTTTATTTCCATATCTCCTTACATAAATATTTCGTGAGAAATCAACTTGACTATCTTAGGACTAAATGAGTTAAGACTCTTACTATGGCAGCTGGGATTAGCTGTTGCTATAAGGTATTCGCTATCGAGAAAAGCCTTCTCTGTTACAGCCAATGGTCCTGAAGTGCTCCTTCTTGATTATCCAAGCCATCAAAGACGACTTTTACCACTCCTAGCAAAAACGTAAGTGACCACTATGTTTTCCCTCTTGGAAGATTATTATTGCAAACTGAATTTTTTTTTATATGTACACTAGATATGCTATGAGTTTTGCTGCAAATGACTTGAAGATGATTTACGTGAAGAGGACACCTGAGACCAACAAAGCCATCCATGTTGTTTCAAGTGGGTTCAAAGCTGTTCTCACTTGGCACAATATGCGAACGCTTCAGGTGTTTAACAAATACTTTTATGCAATTTTATGTGAGAAATCTCATACGGGCCATTACTGATGTTGTATTTTTTCAAGGAATGTCGTGAAGCTTGTGGAGGGCAAGGTGTGAAAACAGAAAATCGAGTTGGTCATTTAAAAGGCGATTATGATGTGCAGACTACATTTGAGGGTGACAATAATGTTCTGATGCAGCAGGTAGGCTAAGGAACATGATCAATGCTGCAGCTTTCCTTTCTTTCTTTTCTTACCATACAATGTGACTTATCCGTTGTTATGTGGAATTTAGGTGAGTAAAGCGCTTTTTGCTGAATATGTATCGTGTAAGAAGAGAAATAAACCATTCGAAGGATTGGGATTGGAGCACATGAACAGTCCTCGTCCTGTATTGCCAACTCAACTCACATCTTCTACCCTCAGATGCAGCCAGTTCCAGGTCATAACTCATATATGCCTAGTTATCATTTATATAGATGAATTCAAATTTTTGTTAAACATCTCCTGTATTTTGTCCCTGGCAGAAAAATGTCTTCTCCTTAAGAGAGCGAGACATTCTAGAACGATATACTTCTGAAGTTGCACAACTTCAAGGGAGTGGAGAAAGCAGAGAGTTCTCCTTCCTTTTGGTTAGCATATCTTCTCACATAACCTTTGGTTGCGTTTCTCATATACTAATGGTTCTCTGCTCCTTTTCTACATCTCCTATGTGCTTGCAGAATCATCAACTTTCTGAAGACCTAAGTCAAGCTTTCACAGAAAAAGCAATTCTGCAAACCGTTTTGGATGCTGAAGCCAAACTGCCTGCTGGCTCCATTAAGGTAATTATGCTGACTGAAAATGATTATATAAACCTGATGTCATGTGTTCCCTCAAAAAAACAAACTAATGACCTCAATGTGTTTGACGATAGGATGTGTTGGGTGTAGTAAGATCAATGTACGCATTGATCTGCTTGGAAGAAGATCCATCGTTGCTGAGATATGGTTACCTCTCGAGGGACAATGTTGGAGATGTGAGGAGAGAGGTTTCTAAGCTGTGTGGAGAGCTGAGACCTCACGCGCTTGCACTCGTCACTTCGTTCGGGGTTCCAGACGCGTTCTTGGGTCCGATTGCATTCAACTGGGTCGAAGCCAACGCTTGGTCTCCAGTTTAATACTAGGAATAATCTCAACGATTGGTCTTCTGTTGTATTGTTGTGATACTAGTGAATTTATCTGAGGAACTTTTGACAGTTCACAAAAACAAGATTTGGGACAATGACAATAATTCTCCTTCCTTATGTGATTGATTCGTTTTACCTTTACAAGCCATTACTGCTTGTGGAATGTGAGCATACGGGGGTGTTTCCGTCTTTTAGATGAATAACAAACTCTGATTTTGAAATTTGTAGTCTCTCTCTCTTTTTATTTCGCTAAACAACAACAAACATCCCAGAGAGAGTGGAAGAAGAAGAAGAAGAAGAAGAATGAAGGGAGGAGGAGAGAAGAAGATATCTGTGGAAGAATACGTTGATTTCTTCAACTTTGGAAAGTCCATCGACTTCACCATCTCCTACCTCAATCAGGTTTCTCAAACGATTAGATTTCCCGTCTGATTCTCCTCCACACACAGTTTCCAACCTCTGACTTGTGCTTTTTGTTTGTTTGTTTTCTCTCTGTAGATCGTTCATATGCACGGTTTCCGAAAGCTGCACAAATCTAATAAGGTAACCATCGATCATCGCTTCTGGTTTAATCGATTTCGAAATCCGATTTCGTCGAGAGTTTCTGGGAATCCTCCGCAACTTGCGATTCAATTAATTTGGTTCTTCATACATCGATCGGCTTTTACCAGAAAACTGTAGGTGAAGCCGTGGACGCACTGGATCTACTAGATCTCTCTCGCTCAACTCTGAAACAAAGCGGAGTCTCTTCATCCTCATCCCTAACTCTCGACGAAGTCATAACCGACATCGAAGCTCTCAAATGGCAGGAATGCTGTCTCACCTCACTCCAGATCATCAATTCCGATGAAGTTACTCGAGCACCCAAACAGAAATCGAACAAGAGAAAGATAGAAAAAGAAAAGAAGAAGAAGAACGCAAAGAGCATCAGATCTGTGAATGAAGCAGCAGCGATATCCTCCTACGTCGTAACCACTCTC
This sequence comes from Eutrema yunnanense, assembly GCA_002933935.1. NCBI lineage: Eukaryota > Viridiplantae > Streptophyta > Magnoliopsida > Brassicales > Brassicaceae > Eutrema > Eutrema yunnanense. The sequence continues at coordinate 141,669 of PKML01043843.1, read as the reverse complement.
TGACCATTTCCAATTAAGGTTCTTACTATTCCATAATCGAGATTAGGATGATAATTAAGAATCTAGTGGTCATTGCTTTTTATTGATGATCTGTGTGAGAGATCGATTCATTACCATTTCAAAATTCTGTGTTGCTTGCAGTAATTACTCTATTCGACATAGTTTTTTGGGGTTATGAACTTAAATATATATGATTTACATATAATGAGAACAAAATCACATAACAGAACAAGCATTAGGATTCTCATCGCTAAACTTAGAACCAGTCTGGTGGCTGAAGATAGAGGCATGAACAGGATGGTGCTGGTAAGACGAATGGTCGTTGCTATCGTAACCATGCTTGTAATAATTGTAAGAAGAAGCCGGGACCGGTGCGTGGTGGTTCGTTGGGCCGTGAGGGTTGTAGAAGTAGCCACTGTTGGTACTGCTGCTTCCGAGAGAGCTGTGGTCGGGATTAAAAGGTAGCTGCCATAGCTCAGCTCGCCGACCCGTTTTTCTAACTTTCTTCAGAACCTTCTTCTGATCGGCGTAGCCAGTCACCGTCACTTTCTGCTGAACCATGTCGATTTCTACCTCATCCACTCCTGTTTTTCAATCAACATTGATCACTTCTCTTCATTTTAAAGGAAGCGCAACTCAAACACAAACACAAAGTTTTGTCTTTATACAACCAGAATTGATATATCTAGTTTATGATTTACAGAAAATATATAAAGGCAATTCGCTAGAGATATCAAAGAGTTTTCACCTCTCATCTTTTGAAGGGCAGCTTTAACTCTGCTCTCGCATCCCACACAATCCATGTGAACTCTCATCTCAATAGTCTGAAGATGAATCAGAGATTGTTAAATTCATATACAAGAAAAAACATGCAAACTTAACATATATGAATTGAAAATCATTAATTTAAAAATATTTTTAACAAAACCAAAATAATGTTTCTTACCGTCATCTTAAACTTTTGCTGATGATTTTAGAATGTAAGTAGTCAGATCAAAATGAAGTTTGCGATGAATATTTTGATCGATGAATGGCATTGGCAGGTGTAATATATATATAGTGTTCCTTGCTCTTCAAGCTTATGAACCCACTTTCTGGATTTAAAATAATAAGTTTTCTATATTGTAGAACGATTTAAGAAATTGGGGACCATCATAAGAAATAAGTTAGTATTTTGTCACCGACCTTTTTATTTGTAAAGCGTGTAGATATGAGTTAAGTTGGGAAGAGGTTGCTTCATATGAGCATCCACAAACGGCCACTAATTGTAGTTTCCATAAAATTAGATATGGAGTTAAGTTTTGGTTATATATAGTCACTTGATAAGCTTCAAAAATAAAAATAGAGGTAATTGTATTTGCGTGGGATATGTTGATTGTTTAGTGGTCTTAATTATTGGAACGTCATAAAATAATTTAGACAACAATTTAAGAAAATGAAGTTCGTCATTGACCAAAATTGGTTGTAAATGTGAAGGATGAGAGAGCAGAGTTGACTTTTAGAATCAATTGAATGTAAACTTGAGAGCAAAGCATGGACGAATGACACTTAGTGATCAGCGAGCGACACTGACGGATCTTGTCCATATTAGCCGACCAATAATGTTCACCATAATCAAATTAAATTAGTGCATAAACCGAACCAGAGTTATATTATGAACTGGTTTAGAGGGTTCAAGTTCCGCTGAATTAGTGAAGGAATGTGGGCTTCAAGTCAAATATTGTTAGGCATAGTAAGTAACACTTTGAGGACGAAACTATTCTTAAACCTTGAGGCGGGAAGTAACGTATTTCTGGGGATATTTTTAAATTTAGAGGTGTTCACTTTTCTCGACAATTGTATACTAACTTCACAATCGATTTTCAAGGTTTGTTGTAGAAAGGCGTTTAAAGACTTTGTTTGGACGTCGAAGTAAACTTGAAGATTTTTATGGGATTTCCCCAAAAAAGAAAAAAAGAAACAAAGCCATAATAAGCAGTCAGAGAACAAGAAAGATTTCCACAAGAAACATCTCAGAATATAAAGAAGAAGAACAATGATAGAAACCCTAATTTAATTAAGAAGGTAAGTGGTGCCTTGTTGCTGAAGAAACCCAGTATCCGTTAACCAAATCGAGATGCCTTCTCAAACGTTTAAGTGGGTACTCGCACTCCTCGTTGGTCGTCTCAAAGTAAACGGAGTAAAAATTGCCTCTCCGGGCGGTGATGTATCCGACCCACCACGCGTCTAAGTCGAAAGCATCAACCTTGTCATGGCGGAGAAACGTCAACGGCTGAGATAATTTGGGAGGCATCGGGCGGAGTTCGTCGGCGGAGATGATTTCGATCAGCGGCAGAGGATCTTCCTCCTCCGTCACAAGGTTCTTGTACTTAACCTTGTAGAAGTTTCCGTGGGGAAGCTTTGACAATACCTTGGCCTCGAAGTGAGACCCCAAGAAACCATCTTCTTTGCTGCATACTTCCACTTGATCTCCTTTTACGAACTCATCCATTGTTAATAACTCTTCTTTGATCAAACAGACGAAGACAGGAATTGATGTATTTATAAGAGATTCGTATCCATTTTTTTTGTTACTTCTTTCATCATCTTTCCTTTTTTCTTGTTTTCGGATTACTTTCCTTTTTCTTGTTTTCGGATTATTTTCCTTNGGGGGGGGGGGGGGGAAATCATATGATTAGCCGATATAGGAATCGTATTACTTACTTTATCTGAATTTAGATTTGCGGCCTATATATTTTTGTATACACGAAATTAAATGTATATTTATGCCAAACTAATAAATACCCAATAGCGGCCGTTAAATAAATACCCAAGATTACGATGTGCATAGTAAAAAATAAGATTGGGACTATATTGGGCCTTTTGTGAGCCTACTATAAGCCCATAATAATATTGGAAGCAGTGAAGGTGTTAAATCGCCATAATCTTCAACGGCGGGCGGCAACAAGGCCGACGGCGATCGGGATTGGTATAGTGGTGGTTCTTAAAAATCAGGTCGAATACGTTCTCCGTGCCGGATATTCTTCTTCTGCCTCGCGATGAATACGAAGCTATTTACTACATCCCATGATATTCGCTTGTATAAAGTTTCTTCATGTGACGGGCCTTGTATTTGCATCCCTACGTAATGGTCAGAATAACAATGTTCCTTGTATTAGAGATCCTTCAAAGGATATTCCTGTGAATAGGTTTTTCCACGCACATTTCAAAGTTGATCTTCATTTCTGAGTAGTCATGATCTACACTAATAAAATATAACTGAATAGATTTTTGTATCCTAACTTTGCATGTCGCTTCAGGTTTTTTTTTCCTATTGCCAAAAATACCTTAGACCACCGTTAACGCAGGATCTAAGGTGAGTTTCTTAAGGTTTTATAAAATAAAAATAATGATTTAATGGGTATTAAGCTAAGTTTTCTTAAGAGTCGATCCTTATTTCGGATCCGCAAGAGTCGACTCTTAAAGCCACGTGTCCTCTTATCAGTGGCCAAAAAAAAAAAAAACGCAAACATTATTTTGTTTTCTCTTTCTCTTCCCCGATCATTTTCTCTTCTCCTTCTCCGACTCTTTGTTTTCTCCGACACCTTCTCCGTCGCTTGCATGATTCCTCCGGGCTCGTGACGGCTCTTTATTCGTTGAATCGTGTTCGTGAAATCAAAGTCTATGGCGACATCGGAGGTTGAAGATCTACGAGTCGATTTATAGGGTAAGCGATGTCTTGTTTTAATTCTTTGATTTTGAGTCGATTTTCACTCGGATTTGATTAATCGAAGAGTATGTAGGCATCAGAGCTTGTAGATCGTTTTATTTTTTTATATTGATTCGATTTGTCTCCCCAATTTGTTTAGGGATCGAGTCTTGCTTGATTGCTGAAAGGAATTAGTGTTAGATATTAGGAATTGATATGTGTATAATATATAAGTGTAAATCGTGTTGTTTTTGGATGATTTAGTGTTTGATAAATAGGATTTAGTGTTTGGTATATATATTCGAATTGTTTGCTTGAATTTTTAAGCTTGTTTACTTGTTGAATCAAACAATCGATTGTGGCTAATAGTGTGTGTAATAGTTTGCTTATGCAGATTCATCATCCCTGATCATAGTGTTCTCCTCTACACATCCAGCTGTTCCTCTGCGTATAACAACCTATTGAGGTATGTCTTCAAATCACTACGGATAGCCATAAATGGATAGGCATAAATGCATAGCCGTAAATGTCATCTTAAAGTTCTCGATGGAGATATATGATCAGAAGAATAATATATACTGTTTTGATCATAAGAAGAGAGGGACTATGTTAATTGATTATGAAAAAGGTTTTAGTCTCAAAAGGCTGGGAAAATGTCAATATGTGTGTTTTATTGTTTTCTGTTTCTGTTAACTTTATGTAAGAACTATGTGTTTTAATATTAAGTTGTGGTTTATCTTTGGTTCATGTGCGGTTCAGCTTAAGTTTATGCATTCACAAGATTCAGAAGTTTATATTTGCTTAATGATTCTGAAGCAATATATAAATGATCTTCCGGTTCAGCTCAGTTTCATATGTTTTACTAGTTTAAGTTGTTGGTTTCTTTGTCTTCTTCTATCTGTTGTGACTAGATGATTTGATGCTAATTTATACTAGGTCCATTGCTGTTCTGCAGGTTTTGGATCCAATAAATGGCACAAGGGGCTTCCATAAAGAGAGAATGCACGTATGTCTAGTGTGGGTAATTATATGGGCTCAGTGTCGTGTGTAAAGAGTATAGAAAACAAAGACTACTTCTCTCATTTTCATCTATAAAAATGTATTAGGAGATGTTTTGTAAGATATGAAATGAAAAAAATCAGCTTCTACATCTCATCTTTCTCCATCTACTTCACTTAATAGCTTTTTAAGTTAATTGAAGTTTGAAAATTCGTGATAAACATCTACATCAACAATTGAAAGCAGATTTGGTTGAGTATATATGGAAAAAATTTGGACATGCTGAAGATAATAATTGACTTTTTATGTATTTTTTTTTCAAAATCAATGTTTAGTATGTAATGTTTTTATGTTAATTATGTTTAATTATAAAAATAAACTTTATTTTACATAAAACAAAATTATTATAAAAAAAAAAAAATTTAAGAAACCCATATGAATTTCTCCCATTGCAGCATAAAAACAGAAGTTTCTTAAGGGAATTTCTTAACTACAACTATATAATTAAATAATGCTTAAGTCTCCCATTAATCATGCTCTTAATGTTATCCTATATTCTGTATGAAAGACATTAATGTATTAATTTTGGTTTATAAGAAGAATAATATAAGAATATTGGCTAGTTTTCCACGCGTATTTTAAGGTTGATCAAAATATTCGATCCTCAATAATCACCTATGTTAACAAAAATAACTGACTAGGTTTCTGCATCAGGCCCGGCTCAATATTATTAGGGGTCCTAGGGCAAAAAAAAAATTTGGTCTCTTATTTTTTTTTACGTGTTATACTAAATTAAAAAAAAAAAAAATTGTGTAATGTTTTTGTAGAATTGTTTTATAAAAATACATATAAAATAATTTTATGGGTCTTTTTCGATCTAAATTTTATTATTTTATATGTCTTTCTAATAAAAAAAAATATATAAAAAAAATCGGGGCCCTTAATTATTAGGACACGGAGTTGGACCCTGGGGCGGTCGCACCCCTTGTCCCCTATGTTAAGTCGGGCCTGTCTGCATGTTAACCAAGAGGTTGTAGTGGGGTGGTTCTCATCCGGGGTGGGTTTCGACTCTGTTGGTTCAGGCTAGAGATCGAATCCCCCGACCCCCGAGTGCGGAATTATCCTACAACTTGGTGGTCTCATACCCGTTCGAGAAATTAGTCTGGACCCGTTAAAGGTCTGAGATTAATTACTTCCAAGTCTAATAATAAAAAAAGTTTATGCATGTTATTTTTTTTCTACACGAAACTAAATATATATTCACTGGTCATTTTAGTTGACAAACAAAAAAATCACTGGTCATTTTCGAATTAATACTAATCTGATAAATGTCCAATAACGTTAGCGATATCATTTTATTTTTGGTACGATGTACATAGTAAAAAGTTAAGAGTCTCTTTTTTTTGTCACATGTTAAGAGTTTATTTTTTTTTTGGGGTCACATGTTAAGAATCTCAGATTCACAAAAAAACAAAAAACAAAAAACAAAAAACTTGATATAAACAAGAGTTATTCTATGTAGAGATATTGCCAAAACGAGACACAAAAAGAAAACAGTGACAGGTAAATAAATAAAAGTCACCGTCAGGCTCTGAAACCTGTTGAACTTGAGCTATAAATATTCGGTCTGATTCATAATTATAGCTCAAGTTCGGTCTGATTCATAATTATAGCTTAACTTTTTACTATGTACATCGTACCAAAAATAAAATGATATCGCTAACGTTATTGGACATTTATCTGTACGACTTACGATCGAGAACTCAGGTAAACAAATACTAATCTGTACGACTTACGACGGACCACAACAAACGGTCTCGATGAAAAGGCAAAAGGACGCACGTGACTACGCGTGATACTGTCTTTCAGTCTACGCGTGATAATATATATTACTCTTTGAGTTGAAACAAGATGCAAATAAATATTCATCTAGAATGAAAAACCATATATTAAACTCTAGTGATTTAATAATATTTCAATCATACAAAATAGTTAAGCATCTTTAGAATAAAGGAAATCAAACCCCACACCAAGACAAATATAATCATCCTTTATTTTGAAAAACATCCAAAAGTATCATTAAACAACCAATTAATTATGCTCTAATAGTTTCCATTACGTACAGAACTTAGAATATATATATATATTGTTTTATATATATCATTAACTTCTCATCCAAATATATTTCAGATCTCAAAATGAACATCAACGAGCGAGAGACATCTTCCGTTTTTGGAATTCTGAGGGCAATTTCACATCGGTGGCTAATCCGAGAATTTCAAACAGTCGAATGAGGTACCAAGTGATATCTATCTGCCACCACTCCAATCCTTGCCTCGCCGATGACTCGAACGCGTGATGGTTGTTGTGCCAACTCTCTCCCATTGTAAATAAGCTTAGCCACCTTCAAACACACAAGATTCATATCTCATTTTTTAGACTAAACAATATATTTGAATTTTTCATATACGTACATATAATAGCGAATCTTAATACTATAATATTACCAAACGTTACGAGATGTGTCTTTAGTCTTCCACGATCTCGAACCCCAAATATGGCATGCTGAGTTTACGAGAAATGTCACGTGGTATCCGATCACGCCTCCAACGCCCTGTCGTCAAATATATCGATCGGTTTTCATTTGGATACATGCAAATTATTAAAGCAATAATACCTAACAACAACAAAAAAATAAAATATAAAGATTTACCCCGCCGCACGTAAGGTAAGGTAAACCACCATAGAGATACAGGAAGGTCCAAAACATTACAACGTGGACAGGAATCGTCCTTCGTAGAAACCTATAGAACCATTGTTGCTTCAAGTCCATCACGTTGTCACGTCCTCCACACTGTTACATTGATTTGCATTGTATACAAACAAACATCATAAGGCATAGAAGATGATATATATATATATATTTATACGTTACGTTACCTTATATTTGATGTAAAGGGTGTCAAATATCCAGAAGATATGGCTGAACCATAATCCTTCTTTAGGGCTATGTGGATCGCGGTCCGAATCTGTGAACTGGTGATGGAACCTATGTATGCTCACCCAATCCATTGGATCACCCTGAAAATATATAATATATTTTAAAACATATACTCCACAAAGGAAAGAAAAAGCATTTTTGACATATATGTAATACGTAACCAGTTGTTTTAACCTGAAGAGCGAAAACAGCAGAGTAAGCAAAAGGATATTCGATCCATTTGGGGACCTTGAAACTCCGGTGAGACAAGTTCCTATGGTATGAGAATGTGATGCTGAGTGTAGTCACGACGAAGAGCACCAAACCGAACCGCAAAGCTTCCCATTTGTAGTTGAACGGCGCCAAGAGACACAAAAGGTGCACATTCGTAACGGTTAACATTCTTACTACATCGACCAACGGCCATTTTCTATGAAAGTAGGCTCTTTTTTCCTTAGGCAACAGTACGCCGGTTTGGCTAGAGCCATCGTCGTCTCTAGTGGGATCACACATATCGTTACTGTGTCTAGGGATATATTGTATTTGTTTGAGAGTGTTGTAATCAAGTGTTGTATGAACATTTGAGTGAACAACGTATGGGTATATATGGACTAATGTTGTTGCGTCAAGGTCCACGCAGTTAAATGCAAATTGCTCACTCACTCGTCGTAATTAAATGCTCGGTATCTACTTCTTTCATTTAATAAATATCCTGGCAGCTGCACATGTTTCCACACTGATCCCAACACTTGAAATTAATTAGCTGTTTTACAACCTCCCCCCTTTTTTCAGTATATATATATACACCATGCATCATCAAACAAAACAAAAAAAATCCATGCAGTTGAGATTAATTAAGGATTGGTTCACTAGTACTATTGATCGCTATTTTACAACGCTAACAGTTATTAGTTGGGTTGTCTCCGAATGAGTATTTAACTTAGAAAACACCCAACGGCCAACGCCATTTCTTTGGTCGATTAATCTGGTTAATTAGTCCAAAAATGAATATTTACACAGATGAAGATTTACGCTATTAAAGACACGCATTTTGATGCTAAACCGTCTCATGCAGTGCCTTTAAGCTAGATTTTTTTTTTTTTTGGTTCTTGGGGGGTTAATATGGAGTGAATATTTATCGGAAACTAGTATAGTTTTTGTTTCTCTGAAGAAATAAATGTATTGTTTGTTTACTTACCTAATTTTCATCATCAATTTATTGTGTAATTACTCTATAAATAATTAAGTTGATTGATAATATATGAAATAGAAACCTGTACGGCTTTAGGCGGACCGCCAAAGATGATGTCTCGATGAAAGGAAAAAATAAAAAGATACATATTTCCTTCATAGCTGATTTATTATTATTTTTTTCGATTGAATTTCTTCAAAATGATTCGAGTCTGGCTCTTAGATTGATGATTCATATGTATTACACTTGGAGACTAGTAAGATGCAAATATTAATTTAAAAGCAAACATTAAAGTCTAGTGATTTAAGAATTATAGTACTCCATAATTAAGACATAAGACAGAAGACATGAAAAACATTCATTTATTTTGGAAAACAGCTAGCCATAACCTTCGGAGTAAAAAATAACCATAATCTCAAATTTATATAATGCTATAATCGTTTTCTATTATCGAACTTAGATAACTTTTCAAATAAATATTTAATTAAGATTCTTATGCGAATATTTCGAGAGACATCTTCCGTTTTTGGAATTCTGAGGGCAATTTCACATCGGTGGGTGGCTAATCTATCTGCCACCACTACAATCCTTGCCTCGCCGATGATGGTTGGTTGTGCCAACTCTCTCCGATTGTAAATTAGCTTAGCCACCTTTATTATAGTAAACAAGATCGTCAAATCTTATTTTAATACTATAGTAAACAAGATATTTGAATATTCACATATATATAAAACGAAGTTTGTTTGCTTTTCTTTCTCTCTTTTTACGATTAATTCCTAGCTTATCTGATTCTCTTACTGATGTTTTTTTCTTTTTTTTTTGAACATTTTCTCTTGCTGATGTTTTAACCCGTTAAAACTCAATGTTTGTAATTTTTTGTTTGTTTGTAGACATTAGTTAATTATTGCACCAGATTGGTTCACCAGTATTGTGTGTGTGATAAATCCGATTTGATGTTCCTAATGAAAAACGAACTAGTTGAATATATAAGTCTTAAATCTTAATATTATATCTTACCAAACGTTACGAGATGTGTCTTTCTGTAGTCTTCCACGACTTCGAACCCCAAATATTGAATACATACAATATCTTTTTATATATATATCCCAACCCAAAATCTAGTCTAATCTCTTGGATACGTGGAAACACTGACTATTTTTATCATATAATACATTTACATTTGCCAACGATGACTGAAATCACAGTAGAAGTAATCTCTTCATGATCTTTCAATTTACAAGGTGTATTCTTTCAGCCATTTAACCACCATGAATTGAATTAGTTCATATTCTAATTATATATATATATATATATTATAAATAGATTCTAAATGAATGAATGAATTAC
>PKML01043843.1:50753-131114 GCA_002933935.1 Eutrema yunnanense | reverse complement strand
CATTAATACAATAGTTTTCACTATAATTTGAAAAGACATTTACTTAATAGAAGATAATAGATTATATTGAATTAATCTAAAGAAATTTCAATTTAATAATTTACTTTTATCAGTTTATTTATATAGTTTAGAAAAACTATAGAATTTAGTGTTTATAAATTATGGATTATATTTATTCTAAATAAAATCAAACAAATGTTGTGACTTCAAACAATCAGTTATATATGGAAATCTTTCTCAACAAAAATAAAAGAAAAATAGATTTATGAATCACAAACATATTGCACACATAAATAGGGTTAAAATCATACATGAAACACTCCAAAAATAATAACTTCACATGAAATAAAATTAAAAAAATTATTATGCAATTTTAAAATGTAAATATCTTTCCTTTAAAATATAAATATCTTCCTTTTAAAAAACTCAACTAATTGCATAAAATTGATCACCAAAGAAAACAAATATTTAAAAATGTGTATCATCCAATAAATAAACACATAGATGCTCATAAATAAATAAAAAAACTAAAACAAATACACAGATCTTAAACTGATAGAGATAATTAAATTAACTACGAGACCAAATAAAATAAAATACCATTAGATTAAAAAAATTGTTTACCACGTCCGCACGGATCATAACTTTTGTGATTGAAATTGAAAGTGAAATCTCACCGGCGATGGGGGAAGATATCGGAGAAGACGAGGGTTTTAGAGCAGTGGGTAATGTTTTTTTTACAGGATAATCCTATTCACAATAACTCTCTCTCTCTCTCTAAATGTTTGAATCGACGCTCGACCCCATATTTCTTATATTTTTTTCAAATTGGCCCATATTATCTCAAATGTTCCCATTAACCTATATATCTACGATGATTTTGATAGTAAATTAGTTATAGAAATTAAATCGTTTTTCAAATAAAATTAGATTCATTTTGTAATCACCAACACTGAATTATCGAAGATGAATAATAGTAAATTCTCAACATTTTATTAGTATTCGGTTTTAGGTAAAAATAGATAAAAATACTGTGATTTATTTCGAAGTATTTTTTTCTTCAAAAGTTCGGAGAATTCTAAATTCACAAAAATAACTTTCATTTTATTAGTATTCGAAGTAACTTTCGGACTATACAAAACTAACTCTATTTCGAAGTATTTATATTATTAGTATTGAGTTGGGTTAAAAAATATACAATTTTCTAAACTTTAAAATGACAAAAACTTAACTTTTAAAAACTAACTAATTGAATAAATAGTCAACAACAAAAAAAAAAAAATTCAAATTGTAGATCACTCACTAAACAAATACATAAATAAACATAAAATTATAAAAGGAAAAAAAAACTTAAGAATAAACAATCCACATTTTTTAAACTAATAGAGACAAATCCATTAAAATCATATAATAAAACTAAAATAATATTATACCAAAAATTTTTAAAACAAAATTGTGTTCACACACTAATAACTTATAAAATGGTATGAACATAATAAGATTTGAGCAGATATGGGTATATATGGGCTAACGTTGCTACGTCGGGGGTCCACCGTGTTAAATGCAATTTACCACTCCTCTTAAATTCTATCTACCTACTTCTTTCATCTTCATCTTTATTGTCATGTTTTCACTGATCATCCCAACATTCAAATAAGTTTTTTTGTTTGTAAAAGGATTATATCGTATTGGATTTACATACAAGTTGCGTAAATTCCCAAGTCTTAACATATCTGATTAAATAATAATATTTTTTTGCATAGAAACAATATGATCGTTAGAATATCCGCAATTTTACTAATGAGGTTTGTTATATCATGAAATATAAAAAAAAAAAACACAAAAGACAACACTTAATATAGTCAACTGGTTTTATGATTCATACAAATAAATGTATACGAATTAAAAAAAAAAAAGATTCGAATCCATATATATAAGTGAGATCTACACATTGAAACAACAAATCTTTAACAGCGATTTCACAATCCATAGTAATAAATGATTTAATCCCTACGGAAATTCAGAGTAAATAAAGTAAACGACGTTGAAACGCCGTTAAAATTTACTTTTTTTTCCGACAAACGCCGTTAAAATTTACAAAAGGCAAAAAAAGTGCATCATAAAAATTAAAAAAACGCATAATATCACGAGAAAAAGAAAAAGGGAAATTGCACTCAATAACCAACAAAAAAATTAAAATTAAGAAACTAACCAAAAAAAAAAAAGTGGATCGATATTATCTGTATATTATGTAATAATACATTTTTATCCTTTTCTATCTCCCTCTCTCTCCCTCACACGCTCCCTCTCTTTCTCTCCCTCTCTCTCTCCTCCCGCTCTCTCTCTCCCTCCCTCGCTATTCATCCCGTACGGGGGAGATCGGGAAATCAGATCATCCTCTTCTTCTTCACGTCTCTTTTTCTTCTCGTTTCTCTTTCCCTTCGAATCCTCTCATCGCCGTCTTCGATTTGCTCTGGTTCATATGATCGGAGATTCGAACTGGGATATACAACCTGGTAGATTTCAGGAGAATCAGAAGTCGAGATGCTAGGAGAATGTGGGAGGCTATCAAAAGCAGAGAAACTGGTCGAATTCGTTCTAATTCCTCCGTCAATCAATTCAAATCCTGCCGGATTTTGTCTCTCCAGCTCTCTAATCGAAAAGATTTGGTTTCTCCTCATCGTGGCTCCGTTAACTCCCTTTAGGTACCCTTACTCCCCACTCACAGATAGTTGACTCCTTGTAATGGATTTTTTTTGGAAATCTTTCGTCGAGTAACGCAACTCCCTTCAGGTACCATTACAAGTGTATATTTACTGTCGACAAGCAACATGAAAATGGACATAAATATGCCATATCCTCTGCCATATGGTATCCCATTGACACAGAGCTGTTCATTACAGATTCATATTGATTTTTTTGGTTAAATAGAAGTTCTATTTTTATTTTGATAAAAATATAGATGTGTTATGTTAAGCAGTTGTCTGTTTATTGAGGTTATGAACTTTATTTGTTATAAATTTATATATATATATAATCTATTTCGTAGTGTTGTAAATGATGGTTAAATATATGTAATTTTGCTATGTTCTATTTGCTAATTTCGTGTGTGTATAGAATGTCTATTTTGAAGAAAACCCATATAGTGATTAGTTTCGGTGTGCATCGGATCTAAGGTCCGTATTAAGTGGATTCTTCCCGTACATCGCTCTAACCAAGAAATCAAAAGCTGCTCCATCACCGGGACAACTGGACTCGGCTTTTCCGTTAACGGCGAACTCTTTCTCGAGCGAATTGAAAAGTTTTGAGTTAGTGGATTCAATGCTTTTCCGTCGACCGTCGAGTAACGCAACGACTTGTGGATTCTTATCGATGAAACCTCCAGGAGGCACATTAACACAATAACATGTTGTGTTAGTTGTCTTCTTCGTTGCCTTGTGAAAGAGAAGAAACCGTCTATTTGTATAGAACGTCTATTAGTGTAGACCGTCTATTTGTATAGAACGTCTATTAGTGTAGAACGTCTATTTTTTGTTTTCAATATTGGAAACTAATTTATATGTGTATAGAACGTCTATTTTTTCAATTTTGCAATTTGGTTGAACCTATTTTCCTTTGTTATTGAGACTATTTTGCTATTTGTTATTTGTTGAGACTAATTGAGACTATTTTGATATTTTCTTGAGACGATCTGAGTCTCTTTTCCTTTGCTATGAAATGTCTATATTTTCTTTGAACGCATCAAATGTTTTTGTACTATTTTTTCTGACCTGGTATGGAAGGTTTATATATATGGATGAGCAAAGTGCACAAAGATTTGTCATTTTCTCTTCTCTCAAATGAAATTTTGTTATTTTCTATTTGCTAATTTCTATGTGTGTATAGAACGTCTATTTTTTTAAGGAAAATCATTTAGTGCTTAGCTTCGATGCATTGGATTCAAGTTTCGTATCAATTGGATTCTTCCCGTACATAGCTCTAGATTTATGTAATGTATACATTTCCTTTTGGTATGAAATGTCTATATTTCATTTGAACCTTTCACTTAGATGCTCTTGTATCACGTGAGCTTCATTTCCTTTGGTATAGAAGGTCTGCCAAAAAAATAGTATGGAAGGTCTATGTTTCTCAGTTGGAGACGAATGTATTGACATGTTGTAAATGATAGTTTAATATATTGATGAGCAAAGTGCAGGAATGCTTCTATACTATTTTTTCATTTTGTATGAAATGTTTGTATTTTTTAGTTGGTAGATTTGTTATGTCTTTGATTTTTAAAAATAGACTTGCTATGTTAATGAAAAAAATAGACTTCCTACGTTACATGTGCTAAAAAAACTTCGGGTTTGTTTTTCAAAATACAAATCATGTTAGATGTGAAATAAAATCAGTTTTTTTTTTGTACTACTACAAAGTTGAACCAGCTACTAGTATGCGAATTATGCAAAAAACAAAATCATTGGGATCAACATATGTGGTGTTAGCATAAATAGTATAGTAAGACTATTTTTCTTCATGGATAAAAGCCTACACCCCTAAAGCTTATACACGAAGCTCTTCTCTCTCCCAAGACAAGTGTTCTGCTTAGTCACATGGCCAAAATGGTCAGAAAATCAAATTCATGGTTACTTATCTAATTTTTTATCAATGGTTATATTCTTCATGATTTATCCAAAATTGGTTACTTCACCAATTATCCCAAAGAAAAAAGAAAAACATTAGTCGGAAAAAAAAAAAAAGAAAAAAAAAAAAGAAAAACGCGATAAAATTCCTAAACCCTTTTTATTGCGCAAAACCCTAATTTTGCAACGCAAAGCAACCAGTGTTCTTTGCGCCGTCTTTCCCTTCTCTCACCGGAGAATGACCACTACGACTGCTCCTCCGCCGCGACACCAGTCGAAGGTTGACCCGAAGAACGTTAACAGAGCCGTAAAGTCTCTGCTAAAATGGTGGGGCTCCAAATCCAAGTCCCAAAACTCGGAACCGCTCGAGAACGACGGGTTCGTCTATCTAATCGTAACCCTGAAGAAAATCCCGCATATGGATCGGACGAACCCCGTGATGATCCCTGTTCCTCATCCTCTCATCGACCTGGTGGAAGATTCGCCGGAGCTCTGTTTGATAATCGACGACAGACGCAAGAACAGAATCACAAAGGAGGCGGCCTTGAAGAAGATCGAAGAAGAGAAGATTCCAATCAGCACGGTGATTAAGGTCTCAAAATTGAAGTCCGATCTACGCAAATTAGAGGAGGCGAATCGATTCGAGCTGTATTTCGCGGAGAGGAGGCTGATGCCGATTTTGCCGAAGCTATTGGGGAAAGAGTTGGTGAAGAAGAAGAAGAGTCCGATCGAGATAAACCTGAGACAAGGTAATTGGAAAGAGCAGATCGAAAAAACGTGTGAATCAGCTTTGTTCTTCGTGGGGACAGGTACTTGCAGTGTTGTTAAGGTAGCGAAATTGTCAATGGGAAGGAAGGAGATCGCAGAGAATGTAATGGCCGCCATAAACGGGATTGCAGATTCGATTCCTGGTAAATGGAAGAGTGTTAAATTG
Source organism: Eutrema yunnanense (assembly GCA_002933935.1). Classification (NCBI taxonomy): domain Eukaryota; kingdom Viridiplantae; phylum Streptophyta; class Magnoliopsida; order Brassicales; family Brassicaceae; genus Eutrema; species Eutrema yunnanense. The sequence goes on along the minus strand of PKML01043843.1, from coordinate 125,558 downwards.
TTTCATCTCAAGTTGCTTGAGAGCTCGGCATTGCCTGTTTATCAATCAGCTCGAGTTATGGAGCTCGAATCATCCGTAACTTAGTCCTAAGTTAGGGAGTAGACAGAAGAAAGAATGTCAAGGATCTGGTTACAGTTTGTCGTCACAAGTTTCTGGTTATATATGATGCTGCAATGTTTAGATTATTTATGCCTAGACTGAACAAAACTGTCTAGAATGATTAGAATGCAGACATAAAAAAAAAAACACTTCTTTTAAAATTTCTGGTATATTTTGGTTTCTTTGATCTGCAAATCCGCTGCGACACAATCACATAAAATGGCTTACGAAATTAGAGCCTGAAGTTCACATATCAAAATTCAAGCTAAACCGAGCTGCGATCATGCAACATAAGTTTTATAAATGTGACTTGTAATTCTTTTGTGGGTTAGCAGAACAAATCTGCCAAGTGAAAAAGAACACATCATTTTAATAAGGAAATATCCCAAGAGAACACCAAATTTATTTTTGAGAAATACCCTCAAATAGCACAAAAAATATTTTTTGTCCCAAAACTAGCACCCTAAATTTAAAATACCAAAAATAGCACAACTAATTATTTTAAAATACTTATTTACCAAAAATAAATTTAAAATAGAATTAAACATTATGTTTGGGTTCACTATTTCCAATTTAGGGTTTAGTTTTTTCCCATTAGGAAATGATTATAAGTCATTTTTATATTAAATTTATGCTAATATTATCAAAATTGGTGTTATATTTATGATTTTCACCCTTGGGTGCTAAATTTGGGAACTTTTAGTTTTTTTGTGCTATTTTGTAGAATTGCCCTTTATTTTTTGTTTACATAAATTTTTAAATTCCAAAAATAACATAAATAATTATGTGAGATTATATGTTTACTCAAAATAAATTTAAAATAAAATTAAAACATTATGTTTATGTTCATTATTTTCTATTTACGGTTTGTTTTTTTTTTTCATTAGGAAAAGATTTTGAATCATTTTAATATTAAATTTGTTTTATTATTGTTACTTTTAACTAGTGGTATTAAATTTGGAATAATTTTTTTAAAATGTGTTATTTTGGACAATTACCCAAATAATAATTCAATATCGTAGATTATTTTTGTCTAGGAAACACTTCATCAATGATGAAAGTAAAAGGAACCAAAAAATTATTGAGAAATATCCTAAAATAGCATAAATTTTATTTTTTGTTCCAAAACTAGCACCCTAAATTTAAAATTCTGAAAATAGCACAAATAATTATGTAAATGATTGAGTTCACTATTTCTAATTTAGGGTTTAGCACCATTATGTTTGGGTTCACTATTTCCAATTTAGGTTTTAGTTTTTTCTCATTAGAAAATGATTTTATACCATTTTAATATTAAATTTATGCTATTATTGTCAAAATTTATGTTATTATTGTCATTTTCAATTAGTGATGTTAAATTTGGAACAAAAATTAAAAAGTGTGCTATTTTGGTCAATTGTCCAAATTTATTTTCTTATAGATAATTAATGGTTGTAAATGTCTGAAGTTTTCATACCCAAATTGGAAAATGTATGATTGATTCCAGTGGGAGTATTCATTTGATTCCCTAGAATCTTAAAACCTCGACTATTGAATAGAGTTGTATCTTAATTAATTAGTTATGCATGCCTAATTAAAAGTAGATTTCTCTCATTGGAGCGTTACATTCACGCGCATTTAGTCTCCCGTGGGGTCCTCCTTTGTCTTTTGATCCAATTTCTGAAATGTAGACGCAAAGGAAAAAGAAAAAATAGTGTTTACTCTTTTTGTTACTTTTTTTTTTTTTTTTTTTTAAATTGTTTTGGTTAAAAGTACAAATATTAAGAAACAAAAATAATCCAATTAATCATAAAAAAAATTGCAAAATATTATTGGCCACATAGTATTCGATAAAGATAAAAATTGTATAGAAACATAAAAACAATTTCTATTATGAACAAAACAAAATCTTTAAAACTAGTTATAAAAAGAAACGGAGGCACTAGTTTGAGCGGGTGAGAGAGAAAGTGTGAAGAGCACATGGCCTCATTACCCTTGGGCCCTCAGCCTCATGTTCTTGCTCCTCCGCCGCATCTTCACGACGGAGACGCTTTGAAACGCCGTCCTGAAATGGATTCTGATAAGGTTTGTTTCCCTTCCTTGTCTCTCTCTCTCTCTCTGCCTGTCTATCGCTTTTACGTCTGTGTTTGGTTAACAGGTGCATTTGAAATTGTAGCTTGGTGGCTGTTCTAGATCTACTCCGATCTAGCTCCTCTTTTCTTTGTTCGATGTCTCAGTACACTAGAATCGTTTCTGTATTCTCGTGCCTCATGTTCTGTTTCGTCGCTCGTCCTGATCTGACCAGGCTTTCTCTGCAATTTTGACTTTCATGCAGTAGCTACATACTACTCATGATTCTTCCACTTCGACTCTAAACAGTAGTAACCTTTGAATCCTGTGGAAATTTTAGAGCAGAGCAGAAATAGTTAGAAAATTTCTACAACTGATAGCAGTACAATTTGCTATCTCGATTATTTATATTCAATCCTGTTCATTTTTCAAAGTACAATCTCCTTGTAGATTTCTGAATTCACTCTTGACAGGTTTTCCTCTTAGTTATTGCTTCTCTGTCTTCTGTCCCTTCTACTTGCAACCGACATTTATTCTGGATTATCCTTTTTTGCTTGTCAGAACTTTTTTCATTGATGTGTCTAACGATGTATCTCTGACTTTCTGTACAATATCTAATACCACAAAGTCATATTTAACCTGAGGTTTGTTGAAATGAGAGGAAGCAGTAAATGCTTACCATCTCTCTTCCACCTTGTAGTTGATCAGAGTAATTTAATGCATATACTAATATGTGGGGTGGATTGCAGGAAATGTCTGCTGCTGTTACAGAGGGAAATGATGCTGTTACTGGTCATATCATTTCCACTACCATTGGGGGAAAAAACGGTGAACCCAAGCAGGTTGGATTCTGAAGTTTGCAAACAAAAAATTTAATAACGAAATAGCGAGGATTACACACAAACTGCTTCAGCAAGTGTTACTTTTACTCTAAAACTAATAACAAATAGATACATAAGTAGATCCTGATCTCTCTTAGACTTCCTTTTTCCAAGTCAAAGTAATTCATCTTTCTCTTGCATTATCTTCTTTCTGTCTCCTACAGACCATTAGTTACATGGCTGAGCGGGTTGTTGGAACAGGATCATTCGGAATTGTTTTCCAGGTACCTTTGTGCTTCTCAATGCTAATATTTGCAGGCCATGGAATTTCTCTTTCCTTTCTGATCAAGTCAGTAAATTACTGTTTTAGGCCAAATGCTTGGAAACTGGAGAATCAGTAGCCATTAAAAAGGTCTTGCAAGATCGACGCTACAAAAATCGTGAGTTGCAACTAATGAGACTAATGGATCACGCAAATGTCATCTCCTTGAAGCATTGTTTCTTCTCTACAACGAGTAAAGACGAGCTTTTCCTTAACCTTGTTATGGAGTATGTACCTGAGACTTTGTACCGGGTTCTGAGGCACTATACTAGTTCAAATCAGAGGATGCCCATTTTCTATGTCAAACTTTACACATATCAAGTATGCACTGTTATTTGCAGTTTTTCTCACAAATACACTCTCATTTGACTCTGAAAGTTATTAGAAAATATCTAACGCAGATCTTCAGAGGTTTGGCTTACATCCACGCTGTTCCTGGTGTTTGCCACAGAGATGTGAAACCACAAAATCTTTTGGTACGTTATCTAGCTTGAGATGTGTATGGTAACCTTGACTAGTGTTCTAAATCTCACTTTTTGGTGCATTCTGTAGGTTGATCCCTTAACTCATCAAGTTAAGCTATGTGATTTTGGAAGTGCAAAAGTATTGGTAAGGGTGTTATCCTTTCGTTAATTCATGTAGTTATTTGAGCTCCCATTAAGTATGCGTATTACCAATGATATCGCTTTTCCCGTTTCTCAGTATGTTCTCTCACCGCATTAAAGCATTAGTTTCATGTATCGTAACCTTCTACAATGCTTGGCATTTCACATTAGGTCAAAGGTGAAGCAAATATATCATACATCTGCTCTCGTTATTATCGAGCTCCAGAACTCATTTTTGGAGCCACAGAATATACAGCATCCATAGATATATGGTCTGCTGGTTGTGTTCTGGCAGAGCTTCTTCTTGGCCAGGTTAGTGTTGATCTATCTGTTAATTACCTTGGGAAATAAAGTATCTCTGCAAATAATTCCCAAACAGTTTTATATTATCTCAAATTCTCTTTCTACAGCCGCTATTTCCAGGAGAAAATTCAGTTGACCAGCTTGTGGAGATCATAAAGGTGAAGTCTCGTCTCCCTTATTAGATTTTTTTTTTTTCTTGGTTAAAAGCTTATTAGATTATAAAATATCGAGAATGTAGTAGAAATGTCACTATAATTACTTGCTGCCTTTGTTAAGGTTCTTGGTACTCCAACTCGAGAAGAAATTCGATGTATGAACCCAAACTACACAGACTTTAGATTCCCACAAATCAAAGCTCATCCTTGGCACAAGGTAATTCGTCTCACTTTTCTTTTTTCTTTCTGGTCAAAACAAGTATTTAACTCGCTAACTAAACAGTGTTGGTAAAAAGCAAGGGTGAATTAATATGTTTTTGATGTTTACACTTGGCTTTCATTTGTAACATCAACCGTATTCTGTTCCCTTAACCTCCAGGTTTTTCATAAGCGGATGCCTCCAGAAGCCATTGACCTCGCATCTCGGCTTCTTCAATATTCACCAAGTCTACGCTGCACTGCGGTCAGTATCTATTCGTTTTTAAATTAAAACTGAAAATGTGCTTCATTAAACAAAACAACTTTGTACATGAGAATGAAACGAAAAGGGAAAGAAGAAAACTAGGTACTCTGAAACTGAAAATTAGAGATTTACCGCGGTCAGTATCTATTAGATTGTTAACTTATAGTGATGGAGTCATAGGCTCATTCTAATCCTCTTATTAAGTGTTTGATGGAGCTGGGATTTATTCTGACATTTTGTTTATCTTTCTCTCTTTAGCTTGAAGCATGTGCTCATCCATTTTTCAATGAACTCCGGGATCCAAACGCCCGGCTTCCAAATGGTCGTCCATTACCGACATTGTTCAACTTCAAACAAGAGGTACAAATCAATAGCAAAATACAAAGGTAAGCTCCAAATCAATAGCAAATACTGACGCTTATTATTCTTCAACTGTGGAAACAGTTAAGTGGAGTTTCATTGGAGCTGATCAATAGGTTAATACCTGAGCATGTGAGACGACAGATGAGCACAAGATTACAAAACACTTGAAAACTGTGGATGTCTGAGAAAAGAGGAGAAAGAAGATTTACTACTTCTATCTGAATATTAGACAGGATCTACATTATATTAACCACGACTGTTATCAGCTTCTATATAGTCATATTCAGCTCTTTTGAGAAATCAGAAGCTGACAATTGCGTCATTTTTTTTGTATTTTTAATTCCTTGACTTGGAGAATGGAGGGCGACACTGTTCCTCGTGTATATGTTTTTGTCCGTAAAACAATTCTGACAGAAGAAGGAAAAAAACGAGGTTATGGAATAAAAACCATATCATGTCCAAAAGCTTAGCTCCAAACTGTCTTCTCTCCTTTTTCATAAACCCACTAGACGGAGAAAATGGGATTATGACTAAAACCTGATGGTTATCCTCTTCATAAAAGTTGTAAGATATGTCTTTGAATTGAAATGTTACGTGGGTGAAGATCTGCATTTGTTTAGTTTATTACACAAATTTACAAGTTGCGGGATTTGTCCAAGACAAAATACCAATCATGTACCTTCAATTTTAAGAGCCCTTACAGGTTAAACATGATCTCAGAGTAATTGTCTCTTATTACTTTCTTTTTCTGATTGCAAGAGCCAAGAGAATATCATTTGCTGTCTCACCCTAACCAGACCAAACCAAATCTACAATCCCACTCTAGTTAGAGCAGCAACCCATTCTCTTTAGAACCCATCCGTCTTCTTTGACGTTTATCGTCTCTCCTTTCTTTGGTAAATCAGACGACGTTCCTCCTCCATCCACACTTCTTTTGCTCACTATCTTGTGAATCTGGGTGAGCACTTCAGTGAAGGCGTTTTCAACATTGGTTGCATCTAGAGCTGATGTCTCCATGAAATAGAGAGACTCTCTCTCAGCAAAGGCTTTAGCTTCTTCTGTTTTCACTGCTACTAAGTGACGCAAATCGCACTTGTTCCCTATAAGCATCACCACTATGTTTGGGTCCGTGTGTCCCCTTAGTTCCCTTAGCCATCTTGCTGCATTCTCAAATGTCGCCTGCCTTGTTACGTCGTAGACAAGTAAAGCACCTACAGCTCCTCTGTAGTAAGCACTCGTGATTGCCCGGTATCTATCAAAACCAGCATTTTCAAAGATGTTAACAGAGACACAATAACAACAGCGGTAATATCTACCAAAATGGTTGGTTACTTTGTGTTTTTTTCAGCGAGTGTATAAGTGTATTGGGTTTAGAAGTCCATCACACAAGAGCTAGGACAACTATCGAGGATGGTAACAGAGGATTAGATAAGAGCAATTGAAGAGAAAGCCAAATGTCTATAAAACAACACTTTTACTAGGGGAATGGACCGATATATGGGAAATACAAGAATCTGACAAACACAAGAGCAAACCACTAGTAGCCAAAAACGCTAAGTATATTGATATATTCTGAGTAATCAGCAGACTTTGAGCCATAGTCGGCATAATTCGTTATCGCTTAAAGATGGTAATGAAGGGAAAAATAATTATATACTCTTAAGACTCTTTCTGAAAATCGAAAACACAGAAAACCCTGTTTCTGCATTCTAAACGGTAGAAAGGGAACCAAGAAACAGAAAAGCTCTTGTTAAACATGATTAACAAACAGAAAAACACAGTTTAACTTGTGTGATTGATCTTTACAGCAACTAAACACTCAAAACCAATATCCCAGACCAGGCTACAGAATCATGAAAATCAAACACCAAACTTGAATTCCCCCAGCAAATCGAACACGAATTTGAAAACCTCATCCTCCAAAGGATTGAATTCAAGTAGTAAGCAGGAAAAGAGAAAAAGAGACGAAACGTAATCGCACCTCTCTTGACCAGCAGTATCCCAAATCTGAGCTTTGACGACTTTCCCTTGGACTCTGAGTGTCTTGGTAGCGAACTCAACACCGATAGTAGACTTGGATTCGAGATTGAACTCGTTCTTAGTGAATCTCGAGAGCAGATTCGATTTGCCGACACCAGAGTCGCCGATCAAGACGAGCTTGAAGAGGTAATCGTACTCTTCATCGGCTTTGTAACTAGCCATGAGAGACAGGATCGGATTTGGGGCTGGTTGTTTTTGATGATAATGAATGATTCAGATGATGATTCAGCTTTTGTCGGCTTTGGCTCAGAATCATCGCTTTATGCTTGCTTCTTTTTGAATTAAAGATTTTAAACAGGAAACTAATCAATCAGTCGTTGATTCCGCTAAATTAACCAGATAGATATATCTTTTCGAAATATTAACAACTTCCCACTCCAAAAATACCATTTCTTTTCAAAACTTTTAATTTTGTTTTCCTTTCCATCAAACTAGAGAATAAAATACCTTATTTTGAAAATATAAATTATTATTATACAAGAAGTTGAATGTCAAAAAGAAAAGAAAAAATTAAATATGTAGCTAGCTAGCTAGCAAAACAAGATTTTGAAAAGAAAAATTAATATAATAGGTAGTTAATGATAATAATTATGTGTAAGAGAAAGACACAACTTCATGACCCTATCTATATGTTGAGTCTAATGCAGGGATTTTCCTGGCCTCATCCAGTAAGACTCTTCTTTTCCATTTGATCGACCACAAAATTAGAGACCCACTTCTTAGATATAAATTTTGCTGAGAATTTTGACATATAGCAGTTTAGGTAAAATCATGTTTTCCCTAAACGACCTTTACTCGAGAGTATAATAAGTAGTCAAAACAAAGTCACACTCCATAAATTCATCATCAATGATATCCTCTCTGTCTTGGCCAGCAGTTGTACGTGCTTCCACATTGATGAATCATTTTAGTAACAACATCATCACCACAAACAAGTAAGGTACACCCAATTCCACATTGTGTATCAATACCTGCTGACTCTTCTTGTTTTTTTTTGCTATCAAACACCACAAAATTAGCTTCTTGCTCCAAAGTTAGAATATCATTTTTAAAATTTCCAAAATAGCATAAATAATTATATAGAACTATTTGTTTATCCTAAATATATTAAAAATAAAATTAAAATATTATATTTGAATTTTCTATTTTCCATTTAGAGTTTAGTTTTTTTTTCTAATTAGATAAGGATTTTGAGTCATTTTAATATTAAATTTGTGCTATTATTGGAATTTTAAAACTAGTGATGCTAATTTTGGGAAAAAATTATATGCTATTTTAGATACTAATTATTTTTAAAAATGTACAATCTAATAAAATCTTCTTTATTTTTTTCAAAATTATATTTGTGGATAATGCAATTTATTAAAAATTAAGAATAGTTTATCATAAGTTTTTTTTAACAAAAAGGTTAATTAGAAATTTTAGTAATTTTGAAATAAACTCGTGTATATCGTAAATTTTTTTTATTGATAAAATTGCTTATTGTGGGTATTGTGTATGTCATAGATTTGTATATTCATGTAAAATTTTCTGTCATAGTCCGTTAATTTTTTCATTGTAATTGCATAATTACAATATGTTGTAAATAGTGAAATTTGATTAGTTTATTGTAGAAATACATCATTAAAGTTGTAATACTATATCATCATCTCTATTACAATTTTTAAACTTAAAATCAAGAATCAAAAAATTCAAACCAAAATATAATTCCATAACAACTAATTTTATAATTTTGTATTTTGTAACCAGCAAGAATAAACTAATTTTGTAATTTTGTATTTTATAATTCAAAAAATTAAATTTAGTTTAATTTTGTAACCAGCAAGAATAAATAAAAATTAATATAAATAAATGCATACATAAAAACTATAAATTGTATATAAATCTTCGACGATGTATTAAAATTTGTTATCAACAACATGTAATATACATATTTAAATTCGGGTGATAACATATGGAAAATAAATATATAAATTACTAGATTATATGTCTAGCTCAATACATTATAATTATGTAAAAGTGGGTAAAAACAGTCTAACATTAAAAATATAGAAAACTCAACAATTGAATAGAGTCACAAAAAATCCTTCTTATAAATTTGAAATTTATTTCGTTTTGAACTGTTGACAAATAAAAAATAGATATAGTTGTAACTGCAAGCCTACAACTAATCAATCATGAAAGAGTAAAGACAAATTAGACAAAGTGCAACCAACAATTAATTGACCAACTAGTTTCATTAATTTATAGAGTTAGAACCATAAAATATATTCCCATACATGTATATGACTCCACTTTATACACTGTATTATATTAGATATATCTATTCCTGCACTAGATAAAAATGATCCAAAAAAACGTAAGAAAAATTGATCTCCTCTCTTCTGTACACCACTCGCTGAAAAGTGTCCCCTGTTTCGACACGTGTCAAAAAATGGAGGTTCTAGACACGTTTGGTAAGAGAGTAGCCCCTAGGCACTACTTAGCGAAGAGTGGACCCCACCCATCGCATACGGCAGCATCACGCACGCGTCCTCACGTTGTTTCTCCATATCACGTGTCCGCCTCCCCACGCGCTTCTCCCTTGCGCGTGGGCTTACCCAATGCCAGCTGGCAATAGTGCGAGTCCGGCTGGCTTACTAGCCTTATCCAAAATTTCCTAAACCAAGGAAACGATACTACGACGAGCCTGTCACTTCTTTCTACGTCACGGTCCAATCCGATTGGTTGTCAAGTACGTCGCTGTAATGACATGTACTCATCGACAGCGAAGCAACGACTCGGTGACGGTCCTTCTATTTTTAAACTATTCATTCACTGAGTAAGCAAAGGCGCTTCGGTTTGACCAGTAAATTCGCAATAAAGAAAAAATAATATTCCCTTTGAGATTCATTATCCAACATCTTCCATATCATACACGATGTACGACTGTTATACGTACGACTTTACGCTAAATATCATTTTCTCACCTTTATTTCTTAACTTTCTACACATCTACCCCCATAGTTTAATATCTCCTAGGAAAACCATATATATATATATATATTTGTTTCTCATCTCTATTTTTCATTTGTTAATATTTTGTTCTCAATAAATCAAGCGTTTATAAAAATGAGATAGAAACAACCGTATGGAACTGCTTATTAAAAAAATGAGTCTATTTGGAATGTTAAATCAACTTTAATCATGTTAATAACTATTTTTTAATTGTTACCGAAATTTGATATTCTTTCGTTTTGTATTATTGTTATTAGGTTTTTTTCTTTTTGGGCTTTTGTTTTCCCTCGTATGAACCACACTTTAAACATGTTAATAACTATTTTTGGATTGTTACCAAAATTTAATGTTCTTTCGTCTCGTATTATTGTTTTTTTTGGGTTTTTATTTTTTTTTTATATGGACTTTTAGTTCTGTTCCATGTTTGATAACCAACTTATGTATCCGTCAATATTTACGTTTATGTATTCTTTAAAGTTTTTAATAAAATTTCAGATGGGAAAAAGGGAAACTATCATATCAACAAAATCAGATTTAAAGGCCAGCCTGTAATTTTCTTTAGATATAAGGAAATTGTATCTCTTTTGGTAAGAAACTTTTGACTTATGAGGATAAAGATAGTGGTCAGAGTAGCTTCGTATATATAATAGAGGGGCATATATGATATTACTCCAAAATACACATATGAGGCTGGAAACAGAGATTTGTTTTTCCGAGTTTTCCATATAAACCCTAGATTAAAATTTCACGTTTCATTTTTGGGTTAGATCGAAGATCAGATTCTTCATTTGCCAAGGAACAAAAAAAGGTGAGTCTCGATGCGTGACAAATCCAAAACGATTTTCGGTTCAAATTTTTTATTTTGTTTCTCTTTCGTTTTCGGGGTCCTTGTTCGTGTTTGCTGAATTGGGGGATCGGGTCGCTCCGATTTTGATTTTCGTGTATCCGAAAGGTGAATCTTCCTTCCGTTTTGTTTAGCTCGTAGGTCGTAATTTCATGGATCTTGCTTTTGTATGATAGGAATGTGTCATTCATCCGATTTTGCGCGTAAAGCTCCGTTTTTTTTTGTTTCATTAACTCAGTGTTAGAAGACGATTAGTAAATATTGTTGATTTCGGCCAGATTTTTGGATATCTGGGTATTACGCAGGCTCTCGATTTGGCTTGATTGATATTCAAATAACTGACATATTGTTTTTTTTATAAAATATTTGGGGTATCTCTTTGCGTAGATCTTGTTGAGTTTGTGCGTGGAGATGACTCTTACTGCATTTTTTGGGTTTCTTATGATGCAGATTAATTGAAGTAGTGTTTATTTTGTGGATTCTTTTGGCCATTGGAGACAGCGAAGATGATTTCGAGGTCGTACACAAATTTGTTAGACTTGGCGTCAGGGAATTTCCCTGTCATGGGAAGAGATCGTAGGCGGCTTCCTAGGGTAATGACAGTTCCTGGTAATGTGTCCGAGTTTGATGAAGATCAAGCTTATAGTGTGTCTTCCGATAATCCCTCCTCGGTTTCCTGTGATCGGATGATCATCGTGGCCAATCGGCTTCCTTTGAAGGCGGAGAGACGAAATGGATGCTGGAGTTTCAGTTGGGATCAAGATGCATTGTATTTGCAGCTTAAGGACGGTTTGCCAGAGGATATGGAGGTATTATATGTTGGATCTTTGAGCGTTGATGTTGATTCACATGAACAAGACGATGTGGCGCAGATACTGTTGGACAAATTTAAATGCGTTCCGACTTTTTTCCCACCTGATCTGCAATCGAAGTTTTATGACGGTTTTTGCAAGAGGCAGCTATGGCCACTCTTTCACTACATGCTTCCGTTTTCAGCTGATCATGGTGGAAGATTTGATAGGTCTCTTTGGGAGGCTTATGTAGCCACAAATAAGCTATTCTTTCAGAAAGTAATCGAGGTTATAAACCCAGATGATGATTATGTCTGGATTCATGACTACCATTTGATGGTCTTACCTACGTTTCTGAGAAGACGGTTTAACCGGATTAGGATGGGTTTTTTCCTCCACAGTCCATTCCCCTCATCCGAGATATACAGGTCTCTTCCTGTTCGTGAAGAGATCCTTAAGGCTTTACTAAACAGCGACCTTATTGGCTTCCACACTTTCGATTATGCTCGTCACTTCCTTACTTGCTGCAGTCGGATGTTGGGTCTGGAGTATCAGTCTAAGAGAGGCTACATCGGGCTGGAGTATTACGGGAGGACTGTGGGAATCAAGATCATGCCAGTGGGGATCAACATGGGTCGGATTCAATCGGTTATGAGATATTCAGAGGAGGAGGGTAAGGTGATGGAGCTCAGAAAGCGTTACGAAGGTAAGACAGTGTTGCTTGGTAATGATGACATGGATATTTTCAAGGGTATAAACCTGAAGCTTCTAGCAATGGAGCAAATGCTTAAGCAGCACTCGAATTGGAGGGGAAGGGCTGTCCTGGTTCAGATTGTAAATCCTGCTAGGGGTAAAGGTATTGATATAGAGGAAATACGTGGTGAAATCCAAGAAAGTTGCAGGAGGATCAATGAAGAGTTTGGGAAACCTGGATATCAACCTATCGTATATATTGATACTCCGCTTTCCATATATGAAATAAATGCTTATTACCATATCGCTGAGTGTGTAGTCGTTACAGCTGTTAGAGATGGTATGAACCTTACTCCCTATGAATATATCGTATGTAGACAGGGTCTACTGGGGTCTGAGTCAGATTTTAGTGGTCCAAAGAAGAGCATGTTGGTTGCATCGGAGTTTATTGGATGTTCTCCTTCACTTAGTGGGGCTATACGGGTAAACCCATGGAATGTTGAAGCGACTGGAGAAGCGCTAAATGAGGCCCTGTCAATGGGTGATCCTGAGAAACAGCTGCGACATGAGAAACATTTCCGGTATGTTAGTACTCACGATGTTGCTTTTTGGTCAAGAAGTTTCTTGCAAGACCTAGAGAGGATATGTGTGGACCATTTCAAGAAAAGGTGTTGGGGGATGGGGATTAGTTTTGGTTTCAGAGTTGTGGCACTCGATCCTAACTTTAGAAAGCTTTCAATACCGTGCATTGTATCGGACTACAAAAGGGCAAAAAGCAGAGCTATACTGTTGGATTATGATGGCACTCTGATGCCTCAAAACTCCATCAATAAAGCTCCCAGCCAGGAAGTTCTTAACTTCTTGAATGCACTTTGTGAGGACAAGAAGAATTCAATTTTCATTGTCAGCGGAAGAGGAAGGGAAAGCTTAGGCAAATGGTTCTCGCCATGCAAAAACATTGGAATTGCAGCCGAGCATGGATACTTCTTAAAGTACTTTTCTTCTCTATGTTTTTTTTTGAACTACTTGTTTAAATGTGTAAATTCTTCTCCTTCAGTGTTAGTAACGCACTTTGTTTTCTATTTCTTAGGTGGTCAGGCAATGAAGAATGGGAAACATGTGGCCAGAGCTCTGATTTTGGTTGGATGCAGATCGTGGAACCTGTAATGAAACAGTACACTGAATCTACTGATGGCTCTTCCATTGAAATTAAAGAGAGTGCTTTGGTTTGGCAATATCGGGATGCGGATCCAGGCTTTGGCTCTTTGCAAGCAAAGGAAATGTTAGAGCATCTAGAGAGTGTTCTAGCTAATGAGCCTGTTGCAGTCAAAAGTGGCCACTACATCGTAGAAGTCAAGCCTCAGGTAAGTTATATTCTTCTGCTTGATTCATGCGTTAAATGTGGTCAAACATTTGTAATTCCTGGCATTTGTGAGTATAGGGAGTGAGCAAAGGATCCGTGTCAGAAAAGATATTTTCATCAATGGCTGAAAAGGGAAAACCAGTTGATTTTGTGCTATGTATTGGAGATGACCGATCTGATGAAGACATGTTTGAAGCGATTGGTAATGCAATGTCGAAAAGATTACTATGTGCGAATGCTCTCGTCTTTGCATGCACAGTTGGGCAAAAGCCAAGCAAGGCTAAATACTATTTGGACGATAGTACCGAAGTGACAAGCATGCTTGAATCTCTAGCTGAAGCATCAGAGGCTTCAAACTTCTCAATGCGTGAACTTGATGGTGCCCTTTGATTTGAAACCAGAGTCTTTGCCAGGTTTTGTCCTCTATGATCTCAATTCCAGTTCTGATTGCTCTCTTTGTACAACAATCTATGGTCTTGTTCTCATAAACACTATCAATGAATAATGTGCATAGATGGCTAAAGAGAGTACACAGACGAAGACAAGGAAAAAAAAGAAGAGACTGGAGTTTGGTCTGTAGGGATTGAAAGAAAGAAAGAAGAAAAGGGTAGTGAGTATTAATGGTTAAAAAAGAAAGAAAAAAAAACTGGTGATGTGAAGCTTTGTTCTTTTCAGATGGGTATTTGAAGAACAATCAAAGGAGGAGGATAATAGATGTGTCTGGTTTTAAAATCTTTTGGAGGATGTTGAAGTAACAAGAAGCAAAAGCTTTTCCTGATCTTTTTTTTTATTTTTATTTTAAAATATTATTGTTATTGTGTAATTGGATGATCTTGAGAAACTATGAATTTGGATTAGGCTGTTATTGAATCTGAGAAAAACGAAAGCTGTGAAGAAGAAAAAGTATGTAAAGATAACGTTGCGTGTCCACCCACCATCGCTGATTTTGTATCCATTTATTATTATAGATTTTCTTTGCTTTTTTCAATATACTTTCATGTCGTGTTCTCTACTCTCTAGACTCTATTTGTCGTTTGCTGTCCGATGGCTTTTCTCTGGTCTTTTTAACTCTTTCCCCTCTTTCCTTTGTTGGTTGCTTTGATGAGCGGAAAAGAAAAAAAAAATTCAATGGATGGGAAGATGAAGAGTGTGGCTTCGGTTCCGGCTAATTACGTATCCATTGTTGAGCTTCAGGAGCGTTGGATGAAGGCGAAAGAGCGAAATCAGAAGGAAAAAGACTCCATTGTTGAGAGAGGAGTGAAGCAGCAGGTTAGTGGACAAGGAAGGAGAGAAGATATAATGAAGGTAGAAGAGGCCATGGAACCAAGGATGAAGCTCGAGGGAAAGGGTTTAATTCGTAGGAACCATTGGGAAAAGGAACCAAAATGCGTTGAACTTGAGGATGGAGGAGATTCGAGGGAGAGAAACAAGATATGGTCTAAGAAGGAGAATAAGAATCACGTGGACGTGGAGGAGGTCGTCAAATCTGAATCCAAGGCGTACATCCCGAGGGAGAATCATCCGGTCAAACAAGAGTTTCCGAGAGTTTACATATCCAAGGGAGACGATCAAAACAGAGAGAATGCTGCTGCTGCTAGGGATTCCATGGATCTGAGAGTGGAAGAGGGACCTGTGAGATTAAACAGCGGACAAGGTTATTACCGAAACCAGAAACATTATTATTGGTCATGTGTTCCTATGGTCTGGGTGAAGAAGGGTAAGAACGATGGAGCTGGTGGTGGATAAATAAATGTAGGAATTTGTTTTGTTTTCTAGGGTTTTCTATTTGGTTCAATTGAAACTGAATAATAAATGGTATGGGTTTTCATTCCAGAATCATCTAGGGTTCCTTGTGGGGAAGCATTGTTGTCGTGTGTATGTAATTATATATATAATCATGAATCGTGGACCATCAGATCATGTTACCAATTAAGTGATGTGTGTCGCAATTGTAAGTACTTTGAATCTCGATGAGGTTGATTCTTTGAGTAAGATATGTCTTAACATTGGATTTTTTTTTTCTTTTTTTCTTTCAGTTTTGCTGAATCTGAGACGACTACTATTGAACAACACACTTGCATATAGTATAATTTTGTTTATGGTTGGGTTTGAAAAAAAGGTTTCTTATATCGAATTCGTATATCTACTTCAACTAGGCAAAATAAGATTTACTTGTTACACAGTATGGGGAAGTATCTCAAGATATACACAGATTTTGAGAGATTTAAGGTCTCTTACTCAGACAGAAGCGGGTGTTGGTGTTGATGTTGATGTTGACGTTGAGGAAGCAACACGGTTTTCAGGTGGGATTTCTGTAAATTCAGATAGGATTGCTCGGAATTCATCGCCTGACATTGTCTCTTTCTCGAGAAGTACTTCAACAATTTTGTCCATAGCTTCGCGATTGTTCCTTATGTGCCCCAAAGCTATCTCGTATGCCCTGTCTGATAGTGCCTTCACCGCTGAATCGATATCATTTGCAAGCTTCTCAGACATTGAGTTTCTTGCCATCATCCTCATTATGACGTCGCTTTGAGCCGACGAATCCATTAGCGACCATGGCCCGATTTCAGACATCCCAAATGTTGTCACCATCTGCAAGTCAATAACCATACACTATCAGCATCACTTACTAGTTTAGGCTAACAGAACAAAAACTGAAGCTGGGACTGTAGTATATACCTGTTTGGCCAAACCGGTGATCTGTTGCAAGTCACCAACTGCGCCAGTAGTCACCTCGGGCTCACCAAAGATGACTTCTTCAGCGGCTCTACCACCGAGTCCACCAACAATTCTTGCAAATAGTTGCTGTTTGGATATTAGAGTTGGATCATCTGAGGGAATGAACCAAGTCAGACCTCTCGCTTGGCCTCGTGGTATCAATGTGACCTTCTGAACAGCATCATGTCCCGGAGTCAATGTTCTGCAAGAACAAAGAATTAACTTCAAACTAGCTCTTGATAACACACACATGTGTTTCTAATCTGATTCAGACTTACCCACAGACGGCATGTCCAACTTCATGGTAAGCGACCAAGCTTTTGCTCTTCCCATCAGTCATGACTGTTCCTTCCATGCCAGCTACAATTCTATCAATTGAGTCATCAATCTCTTTTGATGATATTGCTGTCTTCCCACGGCGTCCTGCCAATATGGCAGCCTCGTTCAAGAGGTTTGCAAGATCAGCTCCACTAAATCCAGGCGTTCTCATGGCTATTACTTCTAGTGAAACACCATTCTCGAATTTCTTATTCCCGGAGTGAACCTTGAGTATATCTGTTCTTCCCTTAATGTCTGGAACGTCAACAGACACCTGCATAAAGAACAACACACGTTAAGCAACCAGCAGTAGAAGATCAATGGAAAGTCACAAAGCATTCTGATCAAACATTTACCTGCCGGTCAAAACGCCCTGGTCTCAGCAAGGCGGAGTCAAGAATATCTGCCCTGTTGGTTGCAGCAACTACGATAACACCAGTGTTACCCTCAAAACCATCCATCTCAGTCAGCAGCTGATTTAGGGTCTGTTCTCTTTCATCATTACCCCCACCAATTCCGGTTCCTCTTTGCCTACCAACAGCATCTATTTCATCCACAAAAACAATGCAAGGAGCATTTTCCTTGGCTTTTTTGAAAAGGTCACGGACCCTTGAGGCACCAACACCGACAAACATCTCAACAAACTCAGAACCCGAGATGGAAAAGAAGGGTACACCGGCTTCACCAGCAATGGCTTTTGCCAACAGTGTTTTCCCAGTACCAGGAGGACCAATAAGGAGAACACCTTTCGGGATCCGGGCACCAACCGCAGTGAACCTCTCAGGCTTCTTCAGAAACTCCACCACTTCCATGAAATCTTGCTTGGCTTCATCGACTCCAGCAACATCATCAAAAGTCACACCTGTGTTTGGTTCCATCTGGAACTTTGCTTTCGACTGACCAAGTTGAAGTGGGAAGCCGGGACCACCAGGGCCACCCATTCCACCAGAGGACCGTCTCGAGAGAAGGAACAAACCGCCAATCAGAATGACCGGGAATGCAAGATTCCCAATCAAGTTGAGTAATGGAGAGCCTTGGTCTTCCTGAGCATTATGTGCTGCAAAATCAATATTCTTTGCCCTCAACTTCTGGAGAAGCTCCTGACTTAATCCCGGTAGCTGTACGCGTACACGCTGAACCCGGTTACCCAACTCAGGAGAAACAGCCTCCACAATAGCTATAGTCCCATTCTCATACAAATCTACTTTATCAACCCTTCCTTTGTCCAAATACTCTAGGAACCTAGAATATGACATCCTAGACGAAGAAACCCCTTGTTCATCAGCATTTGCTTTTCCACTTCCAAGCAAAGCCACTCCGGCGGCTGCAGCGTTTCCTAGTAAAAGCTTAAAGAAACCTCTTCTTGCTTCATGTTTCTTCACATCCAAAGAAGCCTTCACAACAGTAACTTTAGATGTCCTATCAACTGAAGCAAACGTTGAGGAGAGCCCAAGCTTTTTGGACCTCTGTTTGGCTGTGTGGACAGATAATCCGCTACCGATAAGACAAGCCGATGATGCAGCCATCTGCACTATACATAACATTTAACAAGATCAGTGAACAATTTACACGATTACAAGCCATGGCGTGAATAGATCCAAAATAAGAAAAACCAAACAAAACGAAGAACAGATGTCTGAACATGCAAGTTTCTGGTAACAGAGATTGGAACCTTTCTATGTTCCAGAAATAAAATCTATCAAAATAGCCACTGAGTGTACCATTAATGTCCATTTAAACACAGAAACTGACCATATTGAAGTTCCTCAAGTTAAATTAAGAAAAAAAACCGACGAGAACGGAATAGCTGAACAAAACCCAGGCAGTAAAATCATGCACAAGAAGACCGAGATTTACACAGATTCAGACCAAAGAAATTCGAACAAAAACTGCTTGAGATTACAAGGATGAGCGAAGAGTGAATCTCACCTGTGGGAAATTTGACAGACGAAGAAGAGGCTAATGTGCAGGAAGATTGTTTGAAGAATGGGATTTTTTTAAGAGAAGAGATGTGGTTTCCGAACATCTTACGTGTCTTCCTCTCAGTGGCTTTTTCCTTAACTCACCCATTTATTATTTTTTATTTTTTATTTTCAGAGTCCTTTTTGTTACATTTGAACTTTGAAGGTTCATTTTGATTTTTCCAACCTTCTTTCACCTCAAAAAAAAAAAAAAAAAAATCCTTAATATTATGTTCTTATGTCAACATCCATCAAAAAATATTCACGAATGTAAATCTATTTTTCAGCATATAATATTTCAATAGATACATCTCTATATCTCTATAATATTATTTAATAATATATTTTTGAAAATTAACTTTATTTTGTAAGTTAATACATAAAATGTCATTACAAATAAAAAATAATAATTGAAATAAGAAATAGAAAATTGTATAATTATCTTTAATAGTTAGTGATAAAAATATGGAAAGTATTTATTTTGTATTAAAGATGTTATCTACTATATATTTTAAAATAATAATCAATTCATATATATTCAAAGAAAAAAAATTTATTCAAAATCTTGATATATTTTTCACTATAATTGATTATATTTTATTTGAATTTATATCAAAATAAAAATCGTAAAATATTTTACTAATTTTATAAAAAGTTAGACACAATATTTTTTTTTAAGAGTTCTTGAACTAACCACAAAACTAGAGTTTTGTTTTTAAGATTATATGTTTTACGGGTTAACCCAAATAATATTTTAGTCAACTGCAAAACGGTTTATATAGACAAATTATTTCGTTTGACAATTCTATCTATAATCATGAGTTATGCATATTATAAAATTCAAATAAAAGTAATTTTTCTTAAATTTCAAAACAATTTCTTTTAAAATTACCCTAAATCCTAGTAATCTTGTAATTTTCTTTCTAAAAGTCAAATAAGGAAAAAAAAAAAGAAGAAGAGAGTTTTAGTAGCCCAAGGAAAGCCACATGCAGCATTTGGCAGCCAAGGAAAATCCAAAGAAAGAAGACTTATTGAGTTTGGATAGTTTCTAACTTTCTGTCGACATAACCTACAAAGTAACTGCACAACAAAGACGGATCAAAACTTATGTAGGAAATCAATTTAACCTAAATACTCACTTATGCGTCAAGTCACTTGCTTTTCCTGCTAAAACACTGCTTGTTACTTGTGATTAGGGATGTTAAAATGAACCAAAATTTCGCGGGACTGTTTTTAAAAATTAGCCCGTTTAAACCCATTTATCATATAAGTTTAAACGGTTTTAAACGGGCCAGCCCGTTTAGGCCCGTTTATTAAACGGGCTTTGACATAGTTAAACGGGCAGTCCGTTTAAGTTTTGTTTTTGTTTTTTGTTTTTTTTAATAACATAATGCAAATATTATATAAATTGGTTATTAAAAAAACTAATTTGTACATTAATTTTTTTTCAAAACGGATATTCATATCATGATAAAGTATATGCTAAGATTTTCTAATTGGTTATTAAAAAAACTAATTTGTAATTCGGTTTAACTTGAATAAAAACTTGGATCATACGATTTCTACCCAAAAATTGACTTGCATTGACATAAAATATTTTTAAAATATTATTTTAATCCACAAATTGTGGTATATACATAATTTTTGTTTCATTTATTATTTTTATGCAAGTATATACATTTTTATGCGAGAATATACCTAAATTTTAAAAACCATATATAAAGTATATATTATTTATAACATAATAATTAGATTTATATAATTATTTTTAAAAAATATTCCAAATTTTAAACGGACCTAAACGGATCTAAACGGGCCACACTAATTTTAACGGATCTAAACAGACAGACCTAAACGGGCCAAAAAATAAACGGACTAAAAAGTAAACGGGCTTAAACGGGCCGGACCTAAACGGGTCGGGCCTAACCGGGCCGGGCTCGCCCGTTTTAACATCCCTACTTGTGAGCAGGACATTTGATCCCAAAATCGGGTCGGGATTAATCAGTCAAACGCCAGAGACAGATTATTGTCATTCCTCAATGTATATGCAGTAAAAGAGGTTCAAGATTGCTTGATTCTTGGTGATCGCATCTCTCAAGTGTTCCATACACTTCAGTGGATGTGATAAGCATATGGACAATTGCATATCTTAGGCTAAAAAGGATCAAGAACTCACAATTTCATTCTTCTTCAGACATATTTGTGTCCCTAGAGTCTGATAAAGCAGCATGGCGACCCAAGAGGACAAGATCAAGAAGCTTCCTCCTTGCGTCGTAGACTGGATTTGGATCTATCAAACGTCCTCTCTCATAAGCCTCTCTGAGAAACACTGTGTGTCTTTTCCCTTTAGTTGACATATAAAACATGCCTGGGTGATCCAAGAACAAATCCCTTATGTTCAGATCAATCCCAAAACATTTTCTGAAATGGCTGATCTTTTCTACCTCCACCATCTTCTCTACAGTCAGACTGAGGAACTCGTGAGCAATCGCAACCGCTCTTTTCTCTATTCCCATCACACCAGATTTGTTTTTTTTCTTACCAGCCATGTCCTCGTACGGGCTCAAATAAGGCAGCCTCTGCCATTCCTTAACTCTAGCCTTAAAGTTCTTGCCCAGTCTCATGCCTGGTGGGTAACTATGTTTGAAGCTAAACTGAATTTCGGTTCTACCGACACTGCAATCCTCCTTAGAACACTCAACCACCCTCCATTTCTCAACCGAGGCTTCAAAACTCAGTCTTTTCTCATCTTCCTGAACGAGCTCTAAGATATGGGTATTGGGTTCATGACCATCACTAAGCATAAAAACATGAGGGTTCTTTAAGATGACAGAGTCCTCAAAATCATCTGGGAGCCCAAGTTCTCTCCAAACTTTGAAAACCGCACGAAGCGGAATTGACTTTGATATTGACATAGACAAGAGCCTAACCAAGCGGTCAACAACAAGAGACAAAGTAGCAGTGATAGCCAAAGCCTCCTGACGAGAAATCTCCATGGCTACATCAGTTAACCTGCAAAAGGGCTGAGATTTCGCAGGATCATACAAGACATGAAAGATGTGAGGGTACTTTCGCAGGAAAGAAGCGGCGCCACGGTTGAGGTGGAGCTTCTGGGAGAGCCTGGAGAGAAACTCAATGGATACAGAAGGAGGATCAGCTGTTGGATTCGCGAGGATGAGGTCTTGTATGGCGATGACCTTGAGAAGGTTCTTGTATTTGTCCATGAGCTTCTCGAAAACAGGGTCTCTTGATCTGGAAGCCACATAGTGAGCAGACGTCGTTGTTGATCGGACAGAGCCACCACACGGGTGAATCAGTAGTGATCTCATGAGGCCAAACCTCATACTATCTTAAGGAGCTATTTTGGGTTTCCCCGTTCCACAACGTTGTCTCTCTTCGGAATTATGTCGAACACCTTACGTGCATAGCACAATATCAAAACGTCTGAGCAGTCTTGGGTCTGTGGATCGAGATGAAGATCACAACTCTGTAAAACGAGCCGACAAATACAATGTCGTCTTTAATACTTGTGGAGTCGATCTTATGCGCTCCTTGTTGTCTACAACGACTATCTTTTTTTTTGGGATCAAAATGTTCAAGATCGTAATAAGAGCCTAACTCCCTAAACATGTTAGTTTTCAAATTTGCAAATCCGGCTTACTTCGCAAATTGCCTCAAATTTGTGGACCTTAAGGTGTATAATTATTATTTTGTGATAAACATTGTATAGTGTACAATACTTTGATTACTTTAGTTCTAGTATTATTTTAAAGTTATTATTGGAAAAATTGCAAATAAACCTTCAAACTATCGATTTTTGCAAATCAGCCCTCCCCAGTCCCCATAAAATCCAAAAAATGGTGTATTTTGTTTTATTAATTTTGAAAGTAAACTTATTTAAACACTTAGATTTGTTTTAACTTGTCAAAACTGTCTTTTTGTATGAAAAAATAAGAAATTCGTACCCTTTAGTTTCTTTTTTTTTAATTTATAAATTAGAGAAAGAAAAAAAAGTAAAAAAAAGATTTCCAAAAAAAAAAAAAACGAACTTCCAAAATCTGAGCGGATTTAAACAGCTATTAAGATACGATATCAGGACGCATAACTCACTAAATGTTTAATTAATTGGAGAGCAAGCTATGATAAACATCTTAATCAATTAAAGCATCCGATAAAAAAGGAAACTCAGCTACACCGATTTTATTATATAAAATAAAAAAAGGATAAATAGAAAGTGACCTTATAAAAGTCTTAGTGAAGAACCCTAATGCTTACAATCAAACAGACTTGTCGTATTCATGCCTCTTCCTCCTAAAAAAAAAGCCCTAATTTTTGTCTTCTGCAGGACCCATGAACGAGAATCAGCACTCAAGATCAGAGCCGAGGACGACGAAAGTATGGGGGAGAAACATCGATGAAGAGATGGCTCGATTGAAGGAATGTCTGAAGCGGTACCCACTGATCGCTTTCGATACAGAGTACCCAGGGATTATTCACCGGACTTACATAGACTCGTCTGACGACGAATGGTACGTTGCCATGAAAGCTAACGTCGAATCCACGAAGCTGATCCAGTGTGGTTTCACTCTCTTCAACGCCAAGGGAGAGATCGGTGGCACTTGGGAGATTAACTTCTCCAATTTCGGCGACCCATCAGACACCCGCAACGAGATTTCGATCGAGTTTCTGAGGAGACACGGTTTGGATTTGGAGAAGATTAGAAACGAAGGAGTCGACATGTTCGGCTACGGGTTTTTCCCCAAGCTCTTGTCTGCGTTTCGCTCTCAGAAACACGTCGAGTTCGTTACTTTCCAGGGAGCTTACGATTTCGCCTACTTCTTGTGCATCCTCAACAATGGGAAACTCCCCGAGACTCGCGGCGAGTTTGCATCAGAGGTCGTGAAAGTCTTCGGCGATGTTTACGACTTGAAGGTCATGGCTGGATTCTGTGAAGGCCTCGGCGAACACCTCGGGTTAAGCAAACTAGCGCAGCTACTCAAGATCGCACGTGTGGGAAGAGCACACCACGCTGGTTCAGACAGCTTAATGACTGCACTTGTCTTCACCAAGCTTAAGCATGTCTACGAGGACTCTAATTTTGCTAAAGGAATGCTCTATGGAATTGGGAAAAAAATGATGGTCACGCCTGAGCCACCTTCTATTCCTCTGATGTGCCAGCAGAATCTAGTCTCGTATCCTTCTACAGATCTCATGTACCAGAATGGTTATGCCCCAAACTATGACCATCCTCAGCTTTTCTACTGGGATCATTCAGCTATTCAATGGATGTACTATAATGGTATGTATGTGAATCAGCTTAATCATCTACCTTCAACCACATTCCCATATCCGTCTCAGACACCATATGCTGCTGATTACCTTGGACCCCTTCCCAATTACTTACTACAATAATAATCCTTGCTTCGCAATAGACTAGATTTGAGATTTCCAGCTCTAGGAACTTTATTTTTTCTTTTCTTTTTCTGGTTTTGGTAGTAATCAAGCCTTATTTTTTTTATATATATATTTATGGATTGTTTTTACATGGCTTACTCTTTCAACTGAGCATGCCTGTCTGCAATCTGTGATAAATAAAGACCAAACTATTTTACATATCTTTTTTATCAACATTGATTTTTTCTTTTCTTCCACACAAACAGCATATATGTTTACCGTGATGTATATGGTTCCAGAACCATGAACCCTCAAAGCTTTGGAATCACTATCCTCAGAAGCCCATCCCTGCTCCAAATGCAATAATATATTGGGCGTTACTTGTTAGCGCTCTCTATAAAACTTGCCATATTCTAGATAACTAATTCATGCTAGTTCCTGGCTAAGAGTTCAAATTGGAATCTAAAACCTACTTTTTAGGTGTGCACTAGGTATAAACCCACTAATCATAACGTTGGGTTTTAGAGAAGTATAGTTTCTACTTACATAAATTCAGCGGAAACATTATCCTTGTTCACATTGCTGGGGAGTGGCCAGGAAACTTTGAATGGTCCTTGTAGTATTTCTTGCTTGTGATATCCAAAGATTGAATCTTTAGTGCCTGCATCAACTTTTTGACAGATAGATGTGCGCCTCCCTGTCACAGACAAGCTGTAGCAGCACGGGTAAGTACCTTTGTTACACAATGCGTATTAAGTAAAGTAAACATGTGTCAAGATGCGTAATAATTACTTTGTGTTGTCAACCTCCACTCTTATATCATTGATACTGGCCCCTGGTAGCTCTACCGCCACAACATAGTTGTGTTCAAATTCTGCAACATTCGATCTTGGAGACCAAACAGTCCCTGCAAAAAAAAACAAGCTTCTATAAGTTCTCATGTTTATCAGTGAAGATGTGTTTCAAGTACGGTTGCTAGCTCCTGCACTTTTCGCTGTAGATTCAGGTCGATGACATTTATGTGTTTGCAGTATCAAACTTCAGAAAACATTAAGATGGGTATCATCTGTATACTGTATTTGTATGCGTACCTAAATTGGCTAACTTAGGAAGGTCGGCCTTATATGGCTTTTTCCAGTTTTCCTCTTGCTGATATAGTGAAGAATCAGAAGAAAAAGCGAACTCTTCTTTTGCGGCCTTGGAAAACTGTGGTGGGGCGTACTCAGGTTTGGAAACTAATGGTTGTTGTTGTGAAGAAGAAAGGAAGCCAGAGCACTTGGTAGACGCAGTGTCCTGTGGTCTGGTCCTCTGCAAAAACATTTTGAAACAATTTTCTTTAATAGAAACTATAGGATCATTTGCAATTTTAATCACCAGACAAGAGGAACTTAAATAAGGAATTGATGGGTACCTGGTCAGTTGAAGAAGCCTGCCTCATAAAAAAACCCTGCGCAGAAGATGCTTGCCGAGCAAAATACATCCTGTTGTCACCTCTTCTAATGACAGAGTTCTTCAAACTGATGGCGCCATTCTGAGGCATCACAAGTGACAAAGGAGATATATATAGAGAAGGAAGACAATAGAAAGAAAACTAATTGAACATCTCAACTTGAGTCCATAGCTGATTATAATGACCAGATAAGAAGGAATATTTGGTACCTGGTCGGTGGAAGCCTGCCTCATGAAAAAGCCCTGTTCAGAAGATGCTTGCCGGGCAAAAGAGATTTTGTTGTCACATCTTCTGATGACAGAATTCAAACTGCTGCTGCAGTTCTGAGGCGAACAAGGAGAATTATTAGTAAACGAAAACAAAGGAAACCAAACAATTTCGAGACAGAACAACGAAGGAAAGCAGATCCCACAAGCAAATAGCATAACTTTCAAGAAATCGAGAGATTTTTGTATTTTATTTCTCGTGTAATTGGAGATCCGAAATCAGAAAATAGATGCTAATTAGGAGATTAATACCAAGGGGGCGAGAGATGCGGTGGAGACGGGATCGTTACTGGTAGGCGGAAAGTGAGCGGCGACGGTAGCGAGCCTGCGTCTAGCGGTGGTGATGGATTCAAGCTCCATTTAAAAACTCTCTCTGCTTTCTTGGATCTGTGGAGAGATTAGAGAATGGATTGAGATCGAAAATGAGTGGCTTTAACTTTGCGCGCGTGATTCGAAAAATATCTTCTTCTCAACTTTTGTCCCCCAGGGGAAAAGACAAGGACCCGTTTTTATGAAAATATCTCAGCGGCTGTTGCCTCATCGAAATGCCCTACTTCCTTTTTATTTTCTGACTTTTTTTTAGCCATTATAACAAAAATAATGTAAACGGCCAAAATAAATAAAAATAACGGTTTATAGTAGCGGTAAGAAAAATAAGATTCGGTTTATATGAAAACTCCACCAAATAGAATTCCCAAACTGGATTTGTCCATCATATATATATTTCGAAATAAATACTCCATTAATAATTATAATTTATTGTTACAATAGTATTACTAACGCAAGTTGCATTGCAGAGAATCCGAATCCGAGCGGTAATGTTTTCGTAACAACCCATCGAGCAGATCCGGTTTCTCTCTCCTTCTTCGCGAGCTTTGAATCTGTGAATTTTGAGCTCACTCCCGATCCAGGTATCATCCTGATTTGCAATGGCTAAGAGTTTAATTCTCGTTTCGCATCATTCTCACCCGATTTCTTTAGCCGAATCGAAACTCAGATTCATCATTTTTTTTCTAGCTTCTTTATCTTGTTATTGCTTAATTAGTCTGTTCTTGAAGCAGCCTCTTATTCTTCTTTTTCGTTTTTCGCTTACAGATTTGCCCAGTTTCGTTATTTGTTGATGCCAGAGTATTACGAGCTTGCCTTTATTGAAATGTCTCTCTTGTGCCTGCTTGCTTTGCTTTCCACTTATTGCCATCATGGAATTTCTCACATAAATATTCACTGCCTTAAGCTTCTGTTTTGATCCTAGGTCAAACCGTCAAGTGATTCCAGAGAATTGCATTGCATATTCACCAGAGAATTCAATTCACTTAATCTGCTGGGATATGCTAAAGAGAGTTGGACACTGAGCCATTTGAACATATGAGTATATCGTACCCACTGGGTCAAAGATAAATTTCTCTTCCAAGGCAGGGAAGCTGTCCATCACAGGGGTACGCGTTGATAGTTTTTGTTGAGTAAATAAGGGCTGTATGTACTAGATTGCATTCTCTGTCACAGTGGTCTGTGAATGGGAGCCAGAAAGCTTAGCTGTTGAGTTTAGATTATTGATGGAGCAAAGAACACAGCTACGCGGTGGTAGCCCAGTGGAAGCTATATCCAATCAGGGAGATGTAGACATAGAACAGGTTTTAGAGCCGTTTGATATAGAAAATGAAACCAGGAAGGAGACAAACCTCGAAACGTTGCCTAAAGTGTCAAAAGAGGCTATCTCTCCCGCCGACATCCTAAAAACACTCTTCTTTATACTTGTATGGTACACTTTCAGCACATTTTTGACTCTGTAAGTATGTCTTTGTGACTATCCGTAATTCTTTTCTTGTTTTATTTCCTTACTTCTAGCATTTAATTTGTTTGCTTATTTTCTAGGTACAACAAAACTCTCTTGGGAGATGATTTGGGGAAATTTCCTGCTCCCTTGTTAATGAATACCATTCACTTTTCTATCCAAGCTGTTTTATCAAAGATGATAACATGGTACTGGTCGGGAAGATTTCAACCTGATGTTACCATATCATGGAGAGACTATTTCGTTAGAGGTAAACTAACTAAAACTATGTCATGAGCATTCCCTTAGCCATTACTTTCTATGTCATTTTCACTATATAGTATTGAGAACTTTCTGCAACTTATCCAATGCATCAATCAACTACAGTATCTAGTGACGAAGAGAGATAGAACAATTCAGAGGATTTAGGCTTTTTTGTTTCAGTTTATTGAAGTATTATATTGAATATTTATGAACTGATGACCCACATGGACTTTCCTTTCACAGTTGTACCAACAGCACTTGGAACTGCTATGGATATAAACCTAAGTAATGAGTCACTTGTCTTCATATCGGTTACGTTTGCAACAATGGTTAGTTGTTTTATTTGGTATGGTAGGTCTATGCAACATGTTAAGAATTTGTGGGTGAAAGAAGGTGATACTTTTCTAATGAAACTCACTTTTTTTTTGTCTTTTGCAGTGCAAATCTGCGGCCCCAATATTTCTTCTTCTGTTTGCTTTTGCCTTCAGGTGCTTTATCCATAACTAATTTTTTTATTTTTATATCTTGATCTTGAGACCATGCATGAGGGTCTGTACATAACAAATTTATCAATGGTAGACTCTATAGCTCTACATTAAAACCTAATAATACTTTCGTTTACATCATTCTCTTTCAATACACATCATTTTTTTTTTAATCAACACACTGATTTTTTGCTGCATTTTCATAATGGAGTATTTCCATCCTTTTTGTTTGTTGTGTTATTCTGACACAGTTTCTCTTTTTAGGCTGGAGTCTCCAAGCGTGAAACTTTTTGGCATTATTTCAGTTATCTCCGCAGGAGTGTTGTTAACAGGTATGTTTTTCTCCTAACATTTATAATGCTTTACTCCGTTTTTCAACCTTAGCCAATTCTTCTTCCTGTTTGCTACAATATCCATCTAGATGTGTTAGTTTTGATTTTTCTAATCAAACTGCTAATTTGTATTCATTTGTTGCATCCAGTTGCAAAGGAAACAGAATTTGAGTTTTGGGGTTTCGTTTTTGTCATGCTTGCTGCTGTCATGTCTGGTTTCCGTTGGTGTATGACCCAAGTTCTTTTGCAGGTATGTTATCTGAATCAGTTCTAATTGCTTCTAAACCATGCATTGGATCTCTCTATATTAATTCTTGGTTTTTGTCTTCCAATATTTTTGGTGCATCCTGATGACAACATGATGTGTAGAAAGAAACCTATGGTGAGTTCTGCTCTTGGGGCTTTCTTGTCTATAATTTTCGCTGTTAATTTCTTAAAAGTCACAAGACATGAATTAATTTATACTTTTCTTTTTACCTAGGCCTGAAAAATCCATTCACATTTATGAGTTACGTGGCACCAGTGATGGCTATAGTGACTGGTCTTCTTTCTCTCCTTCTGGATCCATGGAGTGAATTTAGAGACAACAAATACTTTGATAGTGGAGCGCATTTTGCTCGAACTTGTTTCTTGATGCTTTTTGGTGGAGCACTGGCTTTTTTCATGGTGAGCCATTTGCTAACTATTTATAGTTATGTAAGAGTGAACTTGTCTTGATAGGTGGAGGTTGAAGCAGCTTTTGAAGATCTAATACTAATAGATCTAATATAGTATCTGATCATTCTTCCATGCTCACTAGTTAGTATCTTTTTTCAGGTTTTAACAGAGTATATTCTTGTTTCCGTGACCAGTGCTGTAACCGTCACAATAGCCGGCGTTGTTAAAGAGGCTGTCACCATAGTGGTATTTCCTATGTGTTTTTTTGTACCTTTTCTGATTATTTTTGTTAGTATGTTCAGATATGATAACAACCTCTAGCATTTTTCGTACTTTCCAAATATGTATTCGTAAGATTAGGTGACACTGAGTTTTTTCTTTGAAAAGGATTATCTAACTGGTGAAGCTTAGATTGTAAGTACTGAATTGGTTGTATTCTTAAGCAAGAAAGTCCTAACTTTCTTGCTTAAGAATACCATGGTTGTATTGCTTTGATGATATGCAGAATCAAATTGGGGATGTAAAATCTTCATTGTTGTTCTTCTACTCGGTGCGTACAGGTTGCAGTGTTTTACTTCCATGACGAATTTACGTGGCTGAAAGGTTTTGGTCTGATGATTATCATGGTTGGTGTGAGTTTGTTTAACTGGTACAAGTAAGTAACTCTTGTTCTCCTTCTGGAGTAAGGAACTTTTTGAATGACATCTGATATATGATGATAAATGAATAGAATCTCAAATTGTGTCTTTGAAACTTGTATATATGCTTTGACGTCTTCCCAGATATGAGAAACTACAGAAGGGGCACAAAACAGAGGATGAGAAGCAGCTGCAAGCTCCAAGTCAAACTGGAAAATATGTGATTCTTGATGAGATGGATGATCAAGAAAATGGTCCCTAAGCCATTTTTGTTGTTGCATTCTCATTCTCTGGTAACTCTTTGATATTGTTACATACATCATTAATGTGGAAATTTTTGATGTTTCCCTGCCGTATTAAAAAGATGGAAGAACATAGCCATTACTTCAAGAGCTCAAATGGGTTTTGTTCTCTTCTCTTTTGTAAGCAATCGGTTAAATTTGGTCAAATTTAGATATAACGGTCTCGTGAAATCGAATTATCTTCCTTATTGTCAGAGACTCTTAACTCAGCGAATCCAAATCGTAATCGAAACTGAAAAAATTATAATCTCAAATTTTATTCTGTAGAAGTACATAGTATAACTAATGGAAACCATCAAATTACATATAAGCTTATGTGTAAAAAAATTGAGACTAAAACTAAAAACGGTAAGAGAGGAGGAAGAAGAAGATGTATGAATCGAAAAGAATAATGTAATGAGAGAAGAAAATTAGATGTGGCATCCACAACAAAGGTAGAAGAAGCAGAGAGTCGAAACGAGAACGAGAGCTTCGACTACATACAACACCTTGAAAACCACTCCGTCCACTATCTCCGTCTGCAATATCTCCACTCGCTTCCACTTAAACGACGACGACGACGTTGAAAACAGATTCCTTAGTCGCCGCCATGTCTGTGTTTCTTTGGCCGTAACTTCTTCCGCATCTTGCTGCTGCTTCTTCTTCTTCAGCGACGCCCACTTCTTCATCACTCCCATCCTCTCTCTCTCTCTAGCCATGCCACGGTGCATTCTTATAATGAAGGAGAAGAGACGGTGGCAAATTTGGTAAATAGGTTAAAGAGGGAGAGGGTATTATTGTCAAATGGGAGTAAGGAAGGAATGAGATGCGCTTGACCTTTTTCTTCGGAAAAAGGAAGAAAGATTAGCTGGCGAAAGGTGGAGGATAGGCAAGGACGAAACACCTCAGGAACCCGGAACCGAAGAATTGAACCGGAACCGAACCGAATTAAGGGGTATTGAATCCCAATCGAAACCAATAAAAATATCCAATGGATTCTAAACTCTTATACCCAAAAAAACCAGAACCGAACCAAAAATCGATCGGGTATCCAAAATATCTGAAGTATAATTATATACCCATAAATATTAGTTAATTTTTTCGGATATTTAAGGTATATTTTTGGTTTTACGGATATATTTTTTTGTTTTTTCGGGTTTGTGAGTATATTTTTAGGTTTTCGGGTATATGTTGGATATTTCGGATAAAAAATACCCAAATCGAACCATATCGAAAAAAATTGAGTATTTATCGGTTCTTAAAATTAAGAACGGAACCAAAACCGAACCAAAATCATATCGGTTCCTATATGGGTTCAAAGTTTTTCTACCCCGAAAGACCCGAAACCGATCGGTTCCTATCCAAAACGGCAAAACCGAACCGAATGTGCAGGGGCTAGCGGATGAAATGGAACCGTGAAATGGAACCGTGAAATGGAACCGTGAAAGGGAACGAGGGTATTTTAGGGAATTCAGTAATGCTCTTATTCAATTATTTTTTTTTAGTTAGAGCAGAACGGTCCAGCAGTTTCGCTTTTTAGTTTACAGAGCGACCCACACCCACAAAGACAATGCAACGGTCCTTTCTCTCACATTCCTACAGATGTCACACTTTATATGAACCGTTATATACTATTTATATTAGGGAAAAAAACTAGAATGACACTTATAAATTGGGTAAGGACTAGAATGACACATAATAACTGAGAAGGAAAAAGTCTGTTTTTNTAGGGGTGTTTTGTCTTTTGACAAAAGAGTTGTGTTATTCTAGTCAACTCAGTTCCGAGGGTGTTAATCTAGTAATTACATAAAAGATTAATGTTATTCTGGGTAATTTTCACTTTATATTATGAATATAAATTTCTGATCGTATTATATTATTAGTACGTGATGATATGTAAAGAACTTTATGTATTTTATTTTTGTAGATGCAAGACAGCTAAAGTTTACTTGTCTACATTGCATCCGGGATAATGAAAGGCGAACCTAGTTGTGTCTCCATCAACAATTTGTGACATTATACACAGAGCCGTTCTTTTTATCAATCGAAAGTTATTCTTATTGCTTGCTCACACATTATATCCAGAACTGACAATAAATTTAATCATACTTATTCTTGTCAGTTCTCATATATAAATGTACTAAAAAGAGTTGCTGGAAAAAAGAAAACAAAAATTGTACTAAAAAGAGTTGGGATACAATATGATCATGTTTACAAACACTAACATATACGTTTACCTCTCTTTTTTTTGTGTTAGATGTTAAACCGTTATTGTTACTAAGAAAATAGGACTATAGAAAACCTAATCAAAGCTTTTTTTTCTTCCTTACGTTGACGCGAAGCTTATGAAGTTTATCTGATTAAATTGGTTATAACCCATTCCAAAACAAATGCTTTCAAATCGTGTCTATACTAATGAACCGATCATTTCCACATTTAATACAAAGACATCTTATTTTACCTTGTTTACGAGGGATCTCTTGATTCATAGCAAAACTCATGAATTGCTGCAGTCCTACCTTAAATTCGTTTGTGATTTCTCCTGTTGCGGCATCGATATGGTTATACATCCATGCTCGAGTTTGAATTATATTATTAGAAGACATTTGGAAAAATAATTTATGAATTTTGATGAAACTTTCGTTATTATTGCTGCTTAGATATGGAGCACGATGTTGTATTTATAAACTTTATTTCCAACGGCTGGTTCCCTCGGAATATAGTCGAAAAAATTTCTCGGCGACTTACCTATGATTTTCCGACTAAATTCTGACAAAGAGTTCCGTCGGTAATTTTCCTCGGAATATAGTTGGAAAAATTTCCCGGCGACTTACCTATGAATATCTGACTAAATTTTGACAGAGTCCCGTCGGTAATTTTCCGACGATATACCGATGAGTTTTCCGAGCAATTTCCAACAAATTACACTATCGGTAACTTCTGACGTTTTTCCGATGATTTTTTCGAGAAGTTTCCGACAAGCACTAGATGTCGAAAATTTCTGACAAATTATCGACTATTTTTCCGTTTATATTCCAAGAAACATATTTCCTCGGAAATTTCTGAGAACTAAACAACAACTGGTTAAATTTACCGGAATATTATTGCTATTTCATCAGAAAATTTCCGAAAACTATGTTGTTGGAATTTCCGATGTTTTTTTTAGTGTTAAGCACAAATATTTAATAGAACTTTTGGGTGGGGGGGGGGGGGGGCCTTCTTTTNNATAATCTACAAGTATCTTAAAATATATATATATATAGCCTTTTGTCGATTTAGTTTTGGAACTTGTATTGGTATGAGTCTTTTTTCGCCGTGCTCATGCGTTTGATAGGTTTATTTTTAAAAGCAAATATATTAATTTCTACATAATATTTATTTATAAACTTACGAGGATAAAATACAATACTTATGTAGTCGCATTTTTTCGACCGTCACCGGCGCGCGACGGCTCTCTTAGAGTCGGCGTCGATGATCTAAGACAAGATCCTATGTTTCCCTTTGTCGAGTTTTTGTTTATGGCTCCACTACAGCTTCCTCCGGTGTTTCGATGGTGAAGAAGTTTCCTTGACAGAGACGGTGGATCACGGCGAGATTCTCTAGGCAGGGTCGTCAACATCTTTTGCAGAGATCGTCGCTCTCCCTTCTTCAGTGGTTCTTCGGAGGCTCGGATCTCGTTGTCGGTGTTTGTCTTTTCGGATCTATTGCCGTTGTTCCGTCTTCTGGTTCGGTAAACAGACCTTCTGGTCTGGCTTTTTATTCGAATTACTAGTGTTTGGTTGTAGTTGGCTTAGGCTTGTTTTATTTTGAGAAGGTTTAAATCGTTGGTATCGGATAGGTCAGGGTTTGGATTGATTAGCTAGGTTCTTGTTCGACGGTTTCTGAAACAGCGGGGCTGTATCAGCCGGTATTGGAGCTATGGTTTTCATTCTCTCTCTGTTTAGGGTTTTTAAGGGATAGCTCCTTGTTCTTCTGCTCCTCTATTGTCGTCTCGAGGTAGTTGTGGTTAGTTTTGGCTCAGGTTCGTTCATGGGGTGCGTTTTCTCGGATGGTATCTCGCTGAGGAGGCATCTACTAGCCTTTCTATGTGCCCTTTTGGGTGTGGGATTGGTTTCAAGACGATGCAGTGGGATCGATCTTCAATTCTTCTCTTGCGAGGAGGTGGTCAGCTTTGTGACTGTAGATGGCTGAGGCTGAGTTTACAAGTGTCCGCGTGTTTGAATTGTTGGTCTTGGTTGGTGTATCCCTTTGTTGGAGTTCAAGGTTTCTTCTTTGTGCCTTAGTTGTTTCGAGTTTTTCAGCTATTTGGTGTGGCAATTTGGAGTTTGCTTCTGCTGGAGCTGTTTGTTTTGAGCTCGGTTTAGGGCAGCCTTTGGTGGTTGTTTGTTTCTTCGCGAGGCTCTGGTTTTTGACGCGGCTCTGGTGTCTACCGGTTCGATGGAAAGGTTCGTGGGAGTGCTCTTGGTACGAGTTGCAGTTTTAGAGCTAAGGAGTCTTTCATTTTAAGCCTTACTGTTTCGATTTCATAGTTTTATCTTCATGTTGGTTTCTCCTTTCTTTTGAGGCTTTGTTTCTCTCTTTTGAGCTATGTTTCCGGGGATATCTTGGTTTTTCCGCCGGCTTTTGTACTATCTCAAAATATATCATTCCTTGATCTAATAATATAATTCCAGATGAAAAAAAAAAAAAAATGTAGTCGCATTTTAGTCGCGCCGCACGCAATAATAAGTTGACAGAGTCAAACTAGCTGAAACAAAATTCGACCGTTAAAAAAGTTGATTTGACCACAAACACGTAACCCGAGGTATAAGAGGAGTTTGTTGATTATACACATACGGTTTCACTATATAACCTTTCTTCTTTAATTACCGTTCTGCAGTCAACCCTAAAACTCTATCGATATCGTATATATATATAGGTTGAAATAAAGGTTTACTCTCTTAGATTTAGATTCATAAAACAAATATCCAATCAGAATTCAAACTTACTCATTTCATCACTATAAATTATTTTTGGGCATTAAAATCTGTTTTATTTTTTCAGTATGAATAATATGATGAAATCATTTAGAATAGCGAGTTTCACAAAGCATGAACCGTCATTATTTACAATAGAAATTAAAAAGGGAAAAACACACAGATGAGTTTCACTTTCACATAATAACTCGAGTTCAAATACATCACAAGGAATATTTAGCTCTACAAATGTGTTCTTACAAATTAAATTCAAGAAGGCCCTTTAGCTCAGTTGGTTAGAGCGTCGTGCTAATTAGTAGTGTCAAATTGGTCGGGTGACCATGGGCCACGCCCATTTAAACTGTTATTGGGTGGTCATCATTTTAAGCCCAATTATAAGTTGGTCAATTTGGTCTATGCCCAGCTAACCCGCGAGCAAAACCGGGTTGACCCGCGGTCAAGTTGGTCACGACCGCGGTCTTGTCCACTTGGACATGGTCATTTATGGGCTTGGTCATATATGGGTTTGGTCATGTATGGTCTTGGTCATTTCTGTCCACAAAAAAAATTTGTCCAGTTGGACAAAACCATTTGGGCTTGGTCAAGACCAATTGACAGCTCTAGTGCTAATAACGCGAAGATCGCAGGTTCGAAACCTGCATGAGCCATTTATTCATTTTTAATACATTTTTGTGTGTGTGTGTGCAAACAAAGGTAACTTCTGTTCGATATACGAATCCCTCGTTGAAAACCCATGGGCCAGGAGTTGGCCCAACTAAGAGTGGTCCAATTGGTAGAATATCCAAAAACTACACTAGAAATCATCTTCGTGTCGTTGGGCAAACATGATAATGGTACGTTGTTAATTAGTGCAAACGTAAAATGTCATGTAGTCTAGACTAATGATATTGACACTGATAACCCAAGGGTTGCTTACCTCTGCATGATTTTTTACAACTTTTTTTTCCTCTCACTCTCTTCTTACTCCGTTGATTTTATTCGCAACCTCACTCTTATGGATTTCTGTGCAAGTGTTATAGATAGTTTCATCTACATAATGGTTTTGAGAAGCAATGTGGTCTTTTGATGAGAATATATATAAAGTTTCTCATCTTACTGTACTCTGGCTCTCACAAGGTCGCTTCCACGCATTTGAGAAGGCTCATAGAATGGATCCAACATCAAGTGGACGAGGCGTCCGTCAATTTAAAACCTATCTATTGCACAAATTAGAAAAGGTACATAGATCACATGATTGCCATATACGTTTCTCTTCGATGAATTGGAGCATGCAGATAAACAATGCTTGTATAGTTGTGTGTCTGACAGATTTTGCTCATTGAGTTTTGATTTTTCTTCCTTTGGATTATCTGAAAATTATTCTCGGTATTGCTTTATATAAACCAATATGTGAACTCAAATTTTTTGACATACCTTGAGATAGTAGTTCTTGAATTTTGTTTGTTGATTAGGAGGAAGAGATTACACAACCTATGTTGGCGAAGAGTGACCCGAAAGAAATTCAGATGTTTTATCAGAAGTTCTATGAGGATAACATATAAAAAGGAGAAGGANTATATATATATAGGTTGAAATAAAGGTTTACTCTCTTAGATTTAGATTCATAAAACAAATATCCAATCAGAATTCAAACTTACTCATTTCATCACTATAAATTATTTTTGGGCATTAAAATCTGTTTTATTTTTTCAGTATGAATAATATGATGAAATCATTTAGAATAGCGAGTTTCACATAAAATCCAAAGCATGAACCGTCACGATTTACAATAGAAATTTAAAATGGAAAAACACACAAATGAGTTTCACTTTCACATAATAACTCGAGTTCAAATACATCACAAGGGACATTTAGCTCTACAAATGTGTTCTTGCAAATTAAATTCAAAAAGGCCCATTAGCTCAGTTGGTTAGAGCGTCGTGCTAATAACGCGAAGGTCGCAGGTTTCGAACCTGCATGGGCCATTTATTCATTTTTAATACATTTTTGTGTGTGTGTGTGCAAACAAAGGTAACTTCTGTTCGATATACGAATCCCTCGTTGAAAACCCATGGGCCAGGAGTTGGCCCAACTAAGAGTGGTCCAATTGGTAGAATATCCAAAAACTACACTAGAAATTAGCCCTGA
Organism: Eutrema yunnanense; assembly: GCA_002933935.1. Classification (NCBI taxonomy): domain Eukaryota; kingdom Viridiplantae; phylum Streptophyta; class Magnoliopsida; order Brassicales; family Brassicaceae; genus Eutrema; species Eutrema yunnanense. The sequence goes on along the minus strand of PKML01043843.1, from coordinate 88,009 downwards.
GCATCAGTACTCGTTACCCGCCCGATCCGTCCCGTACCCGGCCCGTAAAACTGGGTACCCGACTCGTCCAAGCCAAGTATCAAGGCGAGTTAACCAACTACTTGCAAGTAACGAAATAAGTCCAAGGCGAAATTTTTTTTTGACTACTTGTCCCGTTACCCGGCTTGTTCCCGTTACCCGGCTTGTTCCCGTTACCCGGCTTGTTCCATGTTACCCGGTTTGCTACTTGTACCCAAGACAAGACAAGTAATGGAAAAAGCAAAGCAAGTAATGGAAAAAACAAAGCAAGTAATGGAAAAAACAAAGCAAGTAATGGAAAACAAGGCAATTAATAGAAAAAACAAGGCAAGTAATGTAATTACTTGTTGAGCGGGGACCCGTACTTGCAAGTACGGGTACGGGTCAAGGTACCCGCAAGTATCAAAAATCTGGGCGGGTACCTTGAATCAGCGGGTACCCGTTTTTACGGGTCCAAGTACGGATCAATATTTTCATTACCCGTACGGGGCGGGTCAACTAGCAAGTCGGCCAAAATAAGCGGGTACCCGCCCCGTGCCCAGGCCTAGAAATCATCTTCGTGTCGTTGGGCAAACATGATAATGGTACGTTGTTAATTAGTGCAAACGTAAAATGTCATGTAGTCTAGACTAATGATATTGACACTGATAACCCAAGGGTTGCTTACCTCTGTATGATTTTTTACAACTTTTTTTTCCTCTCACTCTCTTCTTACTCAGTTGATTTTATTCGCAACCTCACTCTTATGGCTTTCTGTGCAAGTGTTATAGATAGTTTCATCTACAGAATGGTTTTGAGAAGCATTGTGGTCTTTGGATGAGAATATATATCAAGTTTCTCATCTTACTGTACTCTGGCTCTCACAAGGTCGCTTCCACGCATTTGAGAAGGCTCATAGAATGGATCCAACATCAAGTGGACGAGGCGTCCGTCAATTTAAAACCTATTTATTGCACAAATTAGAAAAGGTACATAGATCACATGATTGCCATATACGTTTCTCTTCGATGAATTGGAGCATGCAGATAAACAATGCTTGTATAGTTGTGTGTCTGACAGATTTTGCTCATTGAGTTTTGATTTTTCTTCCTTTGGATTATCTGAAAATTATTCTCGGTATTGCTTTATATAAACCAATATGTGAACTCAAATTTTTTGACATACCTTGAGATAGTAGTTCTTGAATTTTGTTTGTTGATTAGGAGGAAGAGATTACACAACCTATGTTGGCGAAGAGTGACCCGAAAGAAATTCAGATGTTTTATCAGAAGTTCTATGAGGATAACATACAAAAAGGAGAAGGAAAACGACACCGTGAGATCTCTTTTTAATATTTTTTAATATCATTACATGATCAATGATGTCTCCTACCTAACTCTTTTGCTTCTATCGATTTTGCCATTATAGGGAAGAGATGGCCAAGCTTTACCAGAAAGCGACGGTCTTGTATGATGTGCTAAAGACTGTGGTTCCTCCAACCAGAATAGACGAACAGGTCGATTAGTGTTCCCCTACATCCCTGGATAATAGATTATCCTGAAGAGGGTAATTGTGGCACTTGACATTTTTTGTTGTTATTGGAATGTAGACCCGCAGGTATGCTAAAGAAGTTGAAAAAAAAGAAGGAACAGTATGAGCACTACAACATTCTTACGCTGTACGCTGTAGGAGTAAAAACAGCAATAATGGAACTCCCTGAGGTTGCATGCGCAAATTTTGCTTACTTAAGCTGTCCATCATTTTAGTCATTATGAACTCTTAGAGCATCCCCATCATTTTAGTCATTATGAACTCCTAGAGTATCTTACCCTTAAAATAATATTAAAAAAGAAAAAAGAAAAAGGAAGAGAGATGAGAATCGATTCTCATTTGAGAATTTTTGAGATACCCATGAAAACCTCCCTTCACACTTATCTTTTTTTTATTGGTTTATTTCTTGTTTTAAAATTAAAATTTAATTATATAATTCAACCACAATAAAATATGACTATTTTATTGTTGAGATACCCAAATGGGTATCTAAACCAATGGAGATGCTCTTACCGATGTTTTCTCATTAATATTTAGATTTATGAGTGTTAAAATGGGTTAGTCCATCAATTTAACCCGCCACACACTATTTTTGCATGTTTTGACGGACGAACCCGCCAAAGACCACAATTATAAATACATCAACTATGATCCACCCCACCAAATTACCGCATAATATAAGGATTGCGTTGGTTTGTGTATACTTAAATTTGATTATTTGATTTATAAAAATAATGATATATTAATTGTATTTACTTACATTTATATATTGATTTTAATTATTTTAATATGTTAATGATATACNAAAAAAAAAAAGAATTAAAGTGTAATACACAAAATTTACAACAAATCGTATTCACCACAGTAACGATACAAACATAAACCACTAAATTACATGTTCTAATGATTTGTGTATGAATCTTGGATCATGTGATAAATAATTTGAAATTTACTTTAAAAAGTACTCTAACATTAGACTACCAAAAATTCTTGAAAAACCAACAATTCAATAACACCTTCTTAATTAGACTCATATAATCCTTATTAATTAAAAATTTGAAGTTTAAATTTGTTTTCTCAATATTTAATTCGTACATCCAACAATCTAAATTATCATTGACAACACAAAAATCAATATTTTTGTTTCATTTTAAGTGTCGTTTTACAATTTCAATGCAGATTTTTAATAAATTTTTTATTTTTCTCTCTATTCTTTCAGTTCATTAATGAGTGTGAACACATTACATAGTGCATTAATAAGGGATAAAACAGAGAATTATATTGTTTTATTAATATGTGTGAAAAAACCTTAAACGACACTTTAAAAAAAACGGATAACAAAAATCTAGTATATATATATACACATGTATATATATGACATTCCCAAGCCCTAGCCGCTGAGTTTTCTAAACTCAAAGAGAGAAGAAGAGAGAGAGCCTCTTGTTACAATGGACGTGATAGAGATCGAGGACCGGATGATGAGGAATGGTAGGGATACCTTTATTAGGGATGATATCGACAGCCACAGTCGACTCAATCCGTCCGAATTAAAGCGGGTGTTCTCGTTTATGCATATAATGATCACCGTGGATGAGGCTAAGCGGATACAAAAGAGATTTGATGCAAATAAGAATGGTGGACTCGAAATCAACGAGTTTCCGAGGTGCATTCGCTCTGCTCATCCCCCAAGTACTATTTTGTTTAAATTCCGCGAGCTAGACGTGTTACATCGCAATTACCTCGTTCGATCTCAGACCAAAGAGCTTCTCCAATCCCTTGGACATTTCTTCTCCCCGCAAGAATCAAAATTACTGTTCGACCGATTCCAGACGGCGGATGATGAAGAAATTCGTTTCATTTTCGACATCATCTACAAACTCGCTTCAAGCAGCAATCATTTTTCTGCACGAAGAGCCAATCCCAATTAATCCTCCAAGGCCGGCCAGATGGAACAAAGTCGTCTTAGCCACACACACAGTCTTCGGGGCATTTATGACAAGTGTGTTAGTGTTTTTCGCTCTTAAGTCGGCCGACACAACTCCAAGCACCGCTCCAAAAATTCCATTTGTTAGCCAATTGACAAAAGGCTTACATGAGTGTGGAATGGATAAATTGATTATGTGCTGCGTAGTTGGATGGGGTGGATTTTACATCTTATCTCTCCGTGCGAGAGGTTTTCTGATCGGTAAAATCATGGGTGGCCTCTCTCTCTTATGTGCACTTCTAGTGCCGTCATCTCTCGTTTGGTATGTCAACGACGAGTTGCCAATTATACCATGTCTCATGTGTGCCGGCGTTGGGTTTGGCCTTGGTATCATGCACGACTGGGAGGTTTAGTTGGTAATATTCAACTCCTATTCTTGTTATAGAGTTTCAGTTTTTTTGATAAACTTATTGTTAAGTTGAACAAGATTACTATCGCCAAAGCAAATGCCCATATGAGTAATGGTTTCGTATTAGTGATAACCTTGTAATCTTGCATGAATTCGTAATGGAGAACAGTCTTTGGCTCCTTACTAGCCAGAGTAGCTTTATTTCACTAAACATCAGATTATCAAGTTTCATTTGAGGTCTGAAACTTTGCATGCAAAGTCATTGAACCTGCACAACAGAGAACTGACAAACAATAGGACAAGACAGTGGTGATTTCGTGATTTGTCACGACATTTAACACATTTTGCATGGGTAACACATTTTGCCTGGTGTAACCAATATCATATATATATTAGATGATATTGATTAGTGAAAACAATTCGCACTGTCCACAAAATCATTTTTTTCTTTTCGTCTTAATATAGTAAAATAAACAAGTTCAGTCTCCCAAAAATATTGCGTAAGAGATCGTCAGAAACTCCTTCCATGGTGTGAGCTGAGAAAGACTGAAAAAGACATGAATTTCTGAGTTTTTATTACTCTATTTATTTCAATACCTTAACGAGTAGTGTTTTACAATGGTTTTATAGAAAGACTAAGAACAATCAAAGGACTGTTACGAAATCAACAAAAAAAAAATAGTTTGCTTAGCATTAATTCTCAAGGTGAGAGAGAGAAGAAATCAGAGGACTCTTACGAAAATAGAAAGAAAAACAAAAAATTATATATATAATAGTAGAGTTCTCTCTCCATCATCCAGGATGTTCACATCAGCAAAACCATAAATTTTAATNTTTGGGTAAACGGTTTAACTTAATCGTAAACCGGTTTAGTTGTCGATTTGACGGTAATCGTTAGGATTTAACGTCATTGGGTAAAAAAACATGATTGAAACTTTAAATGGGGAAATGACCATACAAATTTTTTAGATGGGGGAAAATCATGAGTTGCAAGTTCCATGTGGTTTCCCCCAAAAATCAAAGTTTCGATGGGGCTACAACCAGAGCACCCGAGAACTCTGCTATTCTGCTATTATATATAGGATTTACATGCATTGATCAACTAAAAAATAAATTATAACTTCAATTTTGAGAACGACATCAACTCATTTATTAGATCTTAATAAAACATATTGCTAATTTTGTTTATATTTTTCTTATATTTTGTTTATGTTTTGCTTTTATTTTGCTTTTGTTTTGATTAATTTTGCTAAAAAAAATTTCGTAATTCAAAAATTTCAATAGTTATAACATATTAATAAAATAACAAAAAATAGATTATAGGTAAACTCATTATGGAACTTAATTTGATGTTCGCAAAAAATAGTTAATATAATTATCTTCAATTTATAGAGTTATATCATTGTAATGTTGTATTGAAAAATGAGAAAAACCACAAATTCTAGTGGTTAAAATGGCAAAACATATTATAATTTCTTGTTACAATATGTTTTGGGGACTGTTTAAGATCAAGTTTAAGATTTTTCAAACTTGTAAACAGTCAAACTTGTAAGGTCCTAGCTCTCAGCGGCTAGGACCTTCCCAAGCCCTAGCCGCTGAGTTTTCTAAACGAGAGAAGAAGAGAGAGAGCCTCTTGTTACAATGCACGCGATAGAGATCGAGGACTGGATGATGAAGAATGGTAGGGATGCCTTTATTAGGGCTGATGTCCACAACCACGGTCGACTCAGTCCGTCCGAATTAAAGCATGCGTTCTCGTTTATGCATATAATGATCACCGTGGATGAGGCTAAGCGGATACAAAAGAGATTTGATGCAAATAAGAATGGTGGACTCGAAATCAAGGAGTTTCTGAGGTGCATTCGCTCCGCTCATCCCCCAAGTACTATTTTGTTTAAATTCCGCCAGCTAGACGTGTTACATCGCAATTACCTAGTTCGATCTCAGACCAAAGAGCTTCTCCAATACCTTGGACATTTCTTCTCCCCGCAAGAATCAAAATTACTGTTGGACCGATTCCATGCGGATGCGCATGCGCATGCGGATGGTGAAGAAACTCGTTTCACTTTCGAAATCATATACAAACTCGCTTTAGTTGGTTTTAATTTGGATATAAATTAGGTTAATTTTGGTTTTCTTTGTGGTTTAGTTGGTTAACATTTAATTGGTATACAGTAAACCGAGTCAAATCGTGGTTCGTGGGGAAATAGGTTTTGAACTTTGATTTCGTGGGCAAATAGGTTTGGAACTTTGATTTCGTGAGGAAATGGGATTCGAACTTTGATTAAATGGGAAAATAGAACTAAACTCAAATTCTAGGGGATCTGTTATTATATGAAACTTCTCAGGGGAAAATATATTGTTTTCCCTTTCATTATTGTTGAAAAATGTTATTATGGGCTTATCTAAATGATTTTTTTTTTTGTTTTCTGATAATGAAGATGAAACAACTAATATCATGCTGTTTCATTATTGGAAGAATACCCGCACAAGTTATTTCAGGCTCCGTTCTAGTTGCCGCCCAGATTGAAGAAGCCCCATTAAATATTATATGATGCACTAAACAAAGCAATATAGAACACTACACTACATACAAGTTCTAGCTAAACGCACAACAGATTGTACAATCTTTTCGGGTCACAAAAAGTTTCAGACACTAATTTATAGAAACACTGGTCTTTAATGGCATGTAAATTAGATTAAGATCTGCTTGTGCTTGTGTCCCATATGAACAAAGAAGCTAAACAGTCTTCTAAAGTTTGAATGTTTGAATGTTTGTATGTTTGTTCTACCCAATACTTCATCCTGTAAGTCCCACAGATCGTTTTGAAGCCTATAAGTCATGCGTCGTATTTGTCGGTCAGCCGTGTCAATCCCAGTCCCTACTGTAGCCCATGTGATCTGTTAGAATCAACCAACCAAAAACAATGTTTATCAGAACGATTAGGGTTGATTAAAAGCTCAAGAACCCAAGAGAGATTCGAGTGTGGAGGAACCTACTCTATCAAACACATCACTGATCAATTTAAAATGGGTGGCATAAGGGATGGCATCAGCATCTTCGCCATGAAATTTCTGCATTAAGTCTGTCACCTCCCTACGGAGGGCATAGATAACATGATATGATTTCTTGGGGAACGCACTGCCCATTCCAAACAAACAAATACAAAGAATCGTATAATATTATTATCACCAATTAAATTCACTTTTTTTTTTTAAGCCAACAAAAGCTATGGCTCGTTTCTTACCCTTGTCGATCATCACCAAAGATAGCGGAGGCCAAAGTTTCGAGCTTCTCCTTCGTTTTGCCCACTATGTTCACTACCAGTGAGAAATCGTCCTTCACTTGTTAACACATCAAATAAAACATTCATCACAAGAGATGTCGCAACAAGTGTTTGACATGATAATAGTGGCAAACCTACTAACCACGAACTTGTCAAGGGTAGTTTTTGATTCAAGATCAGAAGATTTATTCTGGTCCCCGAAAAACTGAGCAGAGGATATGGACTTTGCGTCTGAGAACAACTTTCTTGCTTCATCTGATTCTTCAACCTAGTAATAAAATTAGTTAGAAGAATATTATTGTGTAACTGGATGCTACCTCTGACTACAACACACGGCTTACTCGAACTTTCAACGGCTGAAAAGTAGCAACGGGAGATGACGGTAGACCAGTAGTAATTTCTTCCGCCATGGCTTCAGCAACTTCCTTAGCAAGAATCTGCCTATACAAATTAGCAGCTCTTGAAGTGTACTTAGCCTCGATTTTTTTGCCACCATTGTTCCATCGATGTTGCTTGAAGAACACCTGAGCGCGGTTGTTGCCACCAAACACCATCCTCCTGAGCTGCTCAGGGCTCCATGAGTCTAAATTGGTTGACCTATACAAAAAAAAAGACAAAGAAGCAGTTTAAAAATGTTATATAGTCAATGGATGGATAATTTGAAGCAGCTTAATTTCAAGGAACTGAAGTCAAAGTTGTGAAACCATGCTGATCTGAAAACATAATCGTATTTCTCAGACAATAAAGGGAAAAGTCACAATCGACTATAAGCTAGAACAATGCCAAATCAGTTACTGAATTGGTGTTCCTAGAGAAATCCAAAGTTTACCTCACGAAGCTGATATGAACACCGAGATTTCGATGGGCAGAGATGTATGCACATAAGAGGGTAAAACGTCATTCGAGGTTCAAGAAAACTCCTTCCTTATAGGTAGGGCGGTCAATTTGAGTGTTTACCCGTGGGTCCCGCGGGTTTTGGTCTGCTGCGGGGTGGGTGTAGGTCGAGAATTTTCAAAATACCAAAAAGCGGGGCGGGTGCGGGTCTAGTGTTTTCAAATGCGGGGGCGGGTCGGTATTACAAAACAAATCAGTTAACAAAAAAAAAAAAATATATATATATATATAAATATTTTTTGTTAACTGATTTGTTTTGTAATATATATAAATAAATAAATTAATTATTTTGTTTTTTTTTTCAGAAAATTGTGTATTTATGTTTTTTTCATGTTAAATTTATTTTATTAAATATATTTTTTTACTAATTTTTTTTTTTTAATATTTGCGGATTACCCGCTGGTACCCACTGGTATCCGCGGGTTCAAGCGGGTGCGGGTCGAGCAATTTTTGTTAATGAGTCAAGCGGAGCGGATCGATGCGGGTCAGAAAAAACAAGTAATCCGCGCGGGGCGGGTCTAGCGGAACGGATCGGACCCGCTTGACAGCTCTACTTATAGGAGTCCTTAAATAGTTTATGAGAACTATGATGTTTGTGAGAATTTTGATATTTGTGTTTTTTGGTTTTTGGTTTTGTTGTGTGTGATGTATTGTGGAATTTTGATGTTTGTGAGACTTATGTTTCTGGGCTTTTAGATACAACTGGGTTTCTTAGGTACAAATGAGACCATATCGGTACAACTGGAACTAATCGGTACAATTGATAACACCGGTTTTTTACCATTTTTTTATAGATGCAAAGAAGAGTTTGGGAACCTGCATCTGCATCTGCATGTGCCATTTATTCATTTTTAATACATTTTTTTTTCCGGGGGTGTGCAAACAAAGCTAACTTCTTCTGTTCGATATACGAATCCCTCGTTGAAAACCCATGGGCCAGGAGTTGGCCCAACTAAGAGTGGTCCAATTGGTAGAATATCCAAAAACTACACTAGAAATTATCTTTGTGTCGTTGATAATGGTACGTTGTTAGTTAGTGCAAACGTAAAATGTCATGTAGTCTAGATTCCCTTGTTTGCGTAGCCGTCCTCTTTCTCCACTTTTATCCGTCTCCGTTTTGACTTCTCCGAGAAGCAATTCTCGAGACGGACTTTCCCGGAAAGCAGACAGACAAAAATGCCGGGAAATCTCGTAAAGGAGAATAAGGGATTCGAGCTTGCACCACAAAAACCTAGTTCTGGGTTTGCTTTCCTACTGATTTATGGAAAAGTCACAGCTAACAAAGCGGGTGAAATCATTTATTTTAGAGCATCTTTCGCATTCTTTTCTTCTTCGTAGAGCAATCGCAGTTCCTTGAACCCCACTCAACGAATCCCATCTCTCTTTCCCGCATCTCTGAAGATGGGTATTATGATAATCATCGATTCGTCGAGTATTGTCGGAGAAGAAGCGGGTGAAATCATATTTATTTTAGAGTATCTTTCGCATTCTTTTCTTCCTCGTAGAGCAATCCCAGTTCCCTAAACCCCACTCAACGAATCCCATCTCTGTTTCCCGCATCTCTTAAGATGGGTATTATGATAATCATCGATTCGTCGAGTATTGTCGGAGAAGAAGCGGAATTGGTAATCGATCTGCTATGGCGAGTACCAGTGGAGGAAGAGGCGAGGATGGGCGGCCGCCGCAGATGCAACCTGGTCGGTCTCTGTCTCGGAGGATGACGCGAGCTGGGACGATGATGATTGATCATCCTAACGAAGACGAGAGCGCCATTGACAGCGAGCTTGTGCCTTCTTCTCTTGCTGCTATTGCTCCGGTTCTTCGAGTTGCTAATGATATTGAGACTGATAACCCAAGGGTTGCTTACCTCTGTATGATTTTTCTCAACTTTTTTTTTTTCTCTCCTTCTCTTACTCAGTTGATTTTATTCGCAATTTGATACAATGGAAGGAGTTTACTGTCTCTTCCTTTTTGAGCTTTGAATATTTCACTGGGAGCTCAATCAATTTGGAGTTACCTGACTCCTATGGCTTTCTGTGCAAGTGTTATAGATAGTTTCATCTACAGAATGGTTTTGAGAAGCATTGTGGTTTTTGGATGAGAATATATATCAAGTTTCTCATCTTACTATACTCTGGCTCTCACAAGGTCGCTTCCACGCATTTGAGAAGGCTCATAGAATGGATCCAACATCAAGTGGACGAGGCGTCCGTCAATTTAAAACCTATTTATTGCACAAATTAGAAAAGGTACATAGATCACATGATTGCCATGCTTTTCTCTTCGATGAATTGGAGCATGCAGATAAACAATGCTTGTATAGTTGTGTGTCTGACAGATTTTGCTCACTGAGTTTTGATTTTTCTTCCTTTGGGTTATCTGAAAATTATTCTGGGTATTGTTTTATTTAAACCAATATGTGAACTCAACATTTTTGACGTACCTTGAGATAGTAGTTCTTGAATTTTGTTTGTTGTTTAGGAGGAAGAGATTACACAACCTATGTTGGCGAAGAGTGACCCGAAAGAAATTCAGATGTTTTATCAGAAGTTCTATGAGGATAACATACAAAAAGGAGAAGGAAAAAAGACACCGTGAGATCTGTTCTTTATATTTTTTAATCATTACATGATCAATGATGTCTTCTAACTCTTTTGCTTGTATCGATTTTTCCATTATAGGGAGGAGATGGCCAAGCTTTACCAGATAGCGACGGTCTTGTATGATGTGCTAAAGACTGTGGTTCCTTCAACCAGAATAGATGAACAGGTCGATTAGTGTTCCCCTACATCCCTGGATAATAGATTATCCTGAAGAGGGTAATTGTGGCACTTGACATTTTTTGTTGTTGTTGGAATGTAGACCCGCATGTATGCTAAAGAAGTTGAAAGAAAGAAGGAACAGTATGAGCACTACAACATTCTTCCGCTGTACGCTGTAGGAGCAAAAACAGCAATAATGGAACTCCTTGAGGTTGCATGTGCAAATTTTGCTTACTTAAGCTGTCCATCATTTTAGTCATTATGAACTCTTACCGCTGTTTTCTCATTAATATTTAGATTAAGGTGGCAATTCTTGCCGTCTGTAATGTGCAAAATCTTCCTCGACCAAGATTTCATTCAGCCTCGACTAACCCAGATGAAGTGGATAGGGAAAGAACCAGATCTTTTAATGATATTCTCGAGTGGCTTGCTTTGGTTTTTGGTTTTCAGGTATCTTTCAAGTTTCTTTCTTTCCATTTTTTTTGTCTTAAGTTTTTATTTAATGAAAAGTGTCATGATTAATCTTCCTATTTTTCATGGTGAAAGAGAGGAAATGTAGCTAATCAGAGGGAGCATCTCATACTGCTACTTGCCAACGTTGATGTGAGAAAGAGAGATCTCGAGAATTATGACGAGGTAAATTTCAGTACTCTGTGGGCGATCACAAAGCTTCCTTTTTGAAGGATATTACATACAAATTACTAACTTCAAAGAAAAATTAGCTGAAGCCTAGCACCGTGAGGAAGTTGATGGAAAAGTATTTCAAGAATTACAGGTCATGGTGCAAGTATTTGCGGTGTGAATCATATCTCAGGTATCGTAAATGATCTTCTCTTAGATAAATCAAGTTCTTAACGCACCTGGGACTTCGAAAATCCTTTTTCTTTACATCCCCTCTACTCTAAAGTTTATGTCTATTGGTGGATGGTTTTCCTATTGGCAGGTTTCCTCCTGGTTGCGATGAACAACAGCTAAGCCTTCTGTACATTGGCCTTTATCTTCTCATATGGGGTGAAGCATCGAATGTCCGCTTCATGCCTGAATGCCTTTGCTACATATTCCACAATGTAGGCTCTTTTAGTTCAATGATCCTGCTTTCCTTTTGTTTGTTTCTGTGATGCTTCGCCCAGTCAGTTCAAATTACAGAAATAGAATTGCACCTTTCCTTGTGATTGGATAAGTATAGTTTGACGAAAGCAAGAATAATAAATCTCTCTAGATGACAAGCAAATAACAACGTACACACCTTTTTAATGTCTATTTAGTTGCCTAGCTATTTTCTGTGATTTGGTTGGTAATGATCTGATATACAAAAATGTTGTGGAGTCTTGTGATGATGCTTGCATATGTGTAATGTCTACCTAAGATTTACTAAGGGAAAAGTCCTTTGATTTGTTCTCATACTATTATGCTGTAAGATTTTATGTAACCGTGTTGTTTCTGTAAATCTTCTTGTGAAGATGGCGAATGAAGTCCATGGAATTTTGTTTGGCAATGTGTACCCTGTAACTGGGGACACATATGAGGCAGGTGCACCTGATGAAGAGGCATTCTTAAGGAATGTTATAACACCAATTTATCAGGTCTTACGCAAGGTATGTAACTTCCTGTTCTAGCTGTCGTTTTTTTCCTCACGTATTAGTTCCCTAAGAAGACCAGGTTCTTTTGTGGAAAAAAGGAAGTCAGGAGAAACAAAATGGGAAAGGCAAGCCATTCAAAATGGAGAAACTATGATGATCTGAATGAGTACTTTTGGTGAGTTCTCAGCTTGATCTGGTTTTATATGTTTTAGTCAATTGTTGTTATCTGAGCAAATTCAGTTTACTCTTTTCAGGGATAAGAGGTGTTTTAGGCTGAAATGGCCGATGAACTTTAAGGCAGATTTTTTCATCCACTCTGATGAGATCTCACAACTTCCGAATGAGGTGTTAATTTTGCTTATTTATGCAGTGTACTTTTGATCTTTATCTTTAATATCGACTTTTTCATCACCCTTGGAAATATTTGATAGATTGAGTAACCTTTTATATTTCCAAATGCTTACTTGCATAGACCATCCATCTTTTTCGAATCCCAGTATATAAATGGAGCATGAATTTTTATTAATTGCAGAGACATGACCAAGTCTCTCATGGAAAAAGGAAACCCAAAACTAACTTTGTTGAAGTTCGGACGTTTTGGAACCTCTATCGAAGTTTCGATCGAATGTGGATGTTCCTTGTGTTGTCTCTACAGGTACGATTCTAAATTAAAATTCTTACTCTACTTCTGCTCTGTTTGACAAAAGTATGTAGTGATTATATGATTTTTCAGACTATGATAATAGTTGCATGGAGCCCGTCAGGATCTATCCTTGCCATTTTTTCTGAGGATGTATTTAAAAATGTGTTGACCATTTTCATCACTTCAGCTTTTCTTAATCTTCTACAAGGTAACTTCTAATTCCGTTTCAGTTTGACATTATCCCTATGTTGAATATTTATACCATATTGGCATAATCATTCGTTCTTTTATGAAATGCAGCGACATTGGATGTAATTCTTAGTTTTGGTGCTTGGAAGAGCCTAAAGTTTTCCCAAATTTTGCGGTACATCACAAAATTTTTAATGGCAGCCATGTGGGCCATCACGTTGCCAATTACTTACTCGAAGTCGGTGCAAAATCCAACCGGACTAATAAAGTTCTTCAGCAGCTGGGTTGGGAGTTGGCTTCACCAGTCGTTATACAACTATGCTATTGCCTTATATGTCTTACCAAATATTTTGGCTGCTGTGTTTTTCTTACTTCCACCTTTGCGGAGAATCATGGAGCGATCAAATATGCGCATTGTCATGCTTATCATGTGGTGGGCTCAGCCAAAATTGTATGTTGGCAGAGGAATGCATGAAGAGATGTTTGCACTTTTCAAGTAAGAAAGATGATGTTATTCATTGTAGTTTTTTTCTCTATTTTTCCTTATGATCGTCTTTCTCCTGGATCCTGAGAGAAACTTCAGTAAGCTGCTGTTCTTCTCTGGATGCATTGTTTTTATTGTTGTAAATAGTTTAATGCTGCACACTGCACATGGAACGATAAAATTTCTTACAACTTTGTTCATACTTCCATGATTGATTATGTTCAACTCATGTTGTCTTAGGTATACATTCTTTTGGGTCATGCTGTTACTTAGCAAGCTCGCATTCAGCTACTACGTGGAGGTGAATTAGCTCCGTATGCTGACCCTTATAACTCATCTTTGTTTTGTCTACTGATATTCGTATACTCTCATGGTTACATGTTTACCGTTAATAATACCCTCATTTAGTTTCCTAATCCTTCACTATTTTCAGTTTGTAGTCCTATTTATCATCTAAAACTTGCTATAAGCATCCTTTTGTTGCAGTTATATTTTAACATGTACTTTTTATTGATGATGCCTGGACAGATATTACCACTTGTCAATCCAACGAGGTTAATATGGGATATGCATGTCGTAAATTATCAGTGGCATGAGTTCTTTCCAAATGGTAGTGATCCTTACTCAAAGTATCCTTATTTACTGCTATTAACTTATTTCCATTCTAAACTATGGTGATTCATGCAGCCACTCATAACATTGGTGTAATTATCTCCATATGGGGTCCAATTGTCTTGGTAAGTAATTTGTATTGAATAAATTGGCAAGAATATTTCTAATACCCTGAAATTTGATTCATGTGTAGGTTTATTTTATGGATACGCAAATATGGTATGCCATATTCTCCACTCTATTTGGTGGGATTTATGGAGCTTTCAGCCATCTTGGGGAGGTAATTATTTTCTCGTTTTTTAATACGCAAAAATTATAAACCAAAATCTTATCTGGTATTATGAAAACATGTTTCTGATTCCCTAGGTGAAGATCCATCATTCTGCAAAGTTTTCTTAGCTATTTTTATCTCAAATATCTTTATTTGCAGATACGTACACTTGGAATGTTGCGGTCCAGATTTAGATTTGTTCCATCTGCTTTCTGTACTAAACTTACACCATTACCTCAAGGCCATGCAAAGAGAAAGCACTTGGTATTAATCATACGTATAGATTTGATTGATAAGAAAGTATACGCCAACAATTTTCATTTTATGGGTGACAAATGTAACATTTGAGTAATGCAGGACGAAACGGTGGACGAAAAAGACATTGCGAGGTTCTCACAGATGTGGAATAAGTTCATATATACTATGCGGGATGAGGATCTGATCAGCGATAGGTTTGAGGACCTTTTTTTTTGTAATATAGACTCATCACACTAACCTCCTAAGTTCATATCAGAAATATACTCGTGTTCTTTGCTTCTTTGGTATGTAGGGAAAGAGATTTGCTACTTGTACCTTCATCTTCTGGGGATGTTTCTGTTGTGCAATGGCCTCCTTTCTTGCTTGCTAGCAAAGTAAATAATACAGATCTCTCTGTAACATATTCGCCCATCCATTATCTCTTCGTGATGAACTGTTCCCTTTTGGTGACAGATTCCAATAGCATTAGATATGGCTAAAGATTTCAAGGGAAAGGAGGACGTCAACTTATTCAAGAAGATTAAAAGTGAATACTATATGCATTATGCAGTGGTTGAAGCTTATGAAGCGGTGAGGGACGTAATATATGGTCTTCTTGAAGATGAATCTGATAAAAGGTGAGAATTTTGTTTTCCCTTCATTATCAGATTGTACCCAACATCAGATTTATGCATTCTTAACCTATTCCAGACTGGCGTACGTACTAACTATACTACTGCTATCTCCCAATCTATATAGGATTGTAAGGGAGATTTGTTATGAAATTGATGTTAGCATCCAACAACATAGATTTTTAAGTGAATTCCGGATGACTGGTATGCCTTTGCTCAGTGATAAGCTAGAGAAGTTCTTAAAAATCCTGGTAACGTGAATATATTTTATTTTTCTCGATCAGTACCAATACTTATTTTTTGTGTTTGTTTATTGCTCCTGCTTTTTAAATGTAATCTTGTCGTGCTGACAGCTAATTGATTATGAGGAAGATGAAACTTACAAGTCTCAGATAATCAATGTTCTCCAAGATATTATTGAAATCATCACGCAGGATGTTATGGTTAACGGTCACGAGTAAGTCTTGATAGTTCATATGTGAAAGTTTGTTTCTCTAGTGTTTAACAATCCTTATATGTGTGAGCCCAAAACCTTCACTATGAAATATTCATGTTACATGCTTTGTCTTTCTACCTGTAGAATCCTTGAGAGGGCTCATTTTCAGAGTGGTGATATTGAAAGCGACAAGAAAGAACAAAGGTTTGAAAAGATAAATCTTGGTTTGACTAAGAACGTATCTTGGAGGGAAAAGGTACAGGATTTTTTTTCTGTTTGATGTTGACAACCAACCATGTCTTCTGCTTTTGGATCTTATTCATTCTTACTTTGTAGGTTGTAAGACTCTTGTTACTTCTGACTGTTAAAGAATCTGCAATAAATATCCCTCAAAATTTGGAAGCTCGTCGTCGTATGACATTCTTTGCAAATTCCCTGTTCATGAATATGCCAGATGCTCCTCGAGTTCGTGACATGCTATCATTTAGGTACATGTTTTAGCTTAATACCTGAAGAAAATTACTATTGACTTACACCTTTGTAAACTATACTAAATCATAGTAATAATGGTCCTAGACAAGATCTAAGTCTGCTTCTTTATCTTCTGTTTCTCAGTTGGTTCATGGAACTACTCCTTTTAGATGATCTTGAAACAAGTAACATTTGTTTTCCACATTTATGTCTAGTGTCTTAACTCCTTATTACAAAGAAGATGTTCTCTATTCGGAGGACGAACTGAACAAGGAAAACGAAGATGGAATATCTATTTTGTTTTACCTACAGAAAATATATCCTGGTGAGCTTCTATATGGTGCTTTTGTACGTCTTTATAACAAACTTTGAAGTTAATCGAATGAAATGACTGCTTAACAGAGGAATGGTTGAACTATGTCGAACGTGTAAGTGATGCGAAACGGAATTTTACTGAGAAAGACAAGGCAGAGCAACTTCGTCAATGGGTATCTTATAGAGGCCAGACCCTTTCAAGGACAGGTATACTATCAAAATGTTGTAGGATTTTACTTATGTCTACTATCTGCGATCGCTAATGTATTGAAAATCTTTACTATTGCTAGTTAGGGGAATGATGTACTACAGAATGGCTCTCGAACTTCAATGCTTCCAGGAATACACTGGAGAAAACGGTTTGTATTTCCTCTCCATTCTCAGTATTAGATATTTCAAACTTACAGATTTTATTGTTTGCCTTTTCTCCGAAGTATCATCCACTACTGCATTTAGTTGTCAAGAGACATTATTGTAAAGTTAATGTTGCTTGAGAAAAAGTTTGTTTTATGAACTCTATTTTCATATTGCAGCTACACATGGTGGCTACCATCCCTCAGAATCAAATGAAGATGATCAAAAGGCTTTTAGTGACCGCGCACGAGCTCTTGCAGATTTAAAATTCACATATGTCGTGTCATGTCAGGTCTATGGGAACCAGAAAATGTCAAGTGATAGCCGGGATCGAAGTTGTTACAACAATATTTTACAGCTCATGCTAAAGTAAGAAAGTTATCCTGTTTGAAATCAAACCTCCATGCTTATCTTAGCTTAGTTTTAATTACACATTATTGTTAGGTATCCGTCCTTGCGTGTTGCCTATATAGATGAAAGGGAGGAGACAGTTAACGGAAAATCACAGAAAGTATTCTACTCCGTGCTGCTCAAAGGATGTGACAAATTAGATGAGGTATAAGAAGGAAATTTGTATTCATAATGTCATACATAAATAGGCCTTACCTGGTTTTAGATCATAAAGAAAAACATTTCAAGTTTTTAAATGCCAATATATTGCCATTCCCACATATGACCCAGAGATAGTAACGTAATTGCCATGAACTTTGTTCTTGATTTATTAGGAAATATATCGTATTAAACTTCCCGGCCATCCTACTGAAATTGGCGAAGGAAAACCCGAGAATCAAAACCATGCCATAATTTTCACTCGCGGTGAAGCGCTTCAGACCATAGACATGAACCAGGTAGCTTTCGTCTCTCTATCCCTCAATCAATTTGTTGATTCCAACTATGTTCTCATTCCTTTATCCCATTTCAGGACAACTACTTTGAAGAGTCTTTCAAAATGAGAAATGTGCTACAAGAATTTGATGAAGGTCGACGTGGCAAGAGAAATCCTACAATTTTGGGTCTTCGTGAACACATATTTACTGGAAGGTATGAGATTCTTTATACGTTTGGTCGTCGTTGATGTTAATGCATATGTCTCCACATGTTGGCACTATAACATACTGTTTTCTTAATCTTTCTCGTCTGATTTCTCTTTGACTCTACAGTGTTTCATCACTTGCTTGGTTCATGTCGAATCAAGAAACAAGTTTTGTTACCATTGGCCAACGTGTTCTAGCAAATCCTCTGAGGTATTCTCATATCTTGTGACTAGGGGAAAGATCCTTGTATCCTTCCCTTGTAGCTTCAAATCTGACTTCAAAAGTAGCAGTACCTGCATCATCGAATCTAATAGATTAGCTTAGAATTAAAAAAAAAAAAATTCTAGAAAGAAGACTAGCTTAGATTCTTTGTACGACTTACTCACATTTCTTTTACAGGGTGCGTTTCCATTATGGCCATCCTGATATATTTGATAGAATCTTCCACATAACAAGGGGAGGCATTAGCAAGGCTTCAAAGATAATAAACTTAAGCGAAGATATCTTTGCAGGTAGAGAATGGTTCTTGACAAATGTTAAATTTTCTTATTTTTTTGTGATGGCTAATCATGGTAACATCCAGGGTACAATTCAACTCTTCGTGGGGGTTACATCACACATCATGAGTATATCCAAGCAGGGAAAGGGCGTGATGTAGGGATGAATCAGATTTCGTTTTTTGAAGCCAAAGTTGCGAATGGTAATGGAGAACAAACACTAAGTCGTGATGTTTACCGACTTGGACGCCGGTTTGATTTTTACAGGATGCTCTCATTCTACTTCACCACCGTTGGTTTCTATTTCAGTAGCATGGTATACCTAATTCCTCATTCAAATAGTTACATCCTCTTGTAGCTTTGCCCTATACTTACGGTTGGAATCTTGGATTTTTCAGACGAGTAAAAACATGTCTTTTATGTTTCAGATAACAGTGCTCACAGTATATGTGTTCCTTTATGGCCGGCTTTATCTGGTATTGAGCGGATTGGAAAAGGAGATCCTGCAAAGTGCAACTGTACATCAGTCCAAAGCCCTTGAGGAGGCATTAGCAGCCCAATCTGTTTTCCAGTTAGGTTTTCTGATGGTTCTACCAATGGTTATGGAAATTGGCCTAGAAAAAGGGTTTTGCACGGCCCTAGGTGATTTCATCATAATGCAGCTTCAGCTTGCCTCTGTTTTCTTCACGTTTCAGCTGGGAACGAAAGCGCATTACTTTGGGAGGACGATTTTGCATGGAGGTTCTAAGTACAGAGCAACTGGTCGAGGGTTTGTTGTTTTTCATGCTAAATTTGCGGAAAACTATAGACTATATTCGCGAAGCCACTTTGTTAAGGGATTGGAGTTGGTCATACTACTAGTAGTGTATCAAATTTATGGAGATTCGTACCGTAGCTCAAGTCTTTATATATACATCACATTTTCAATGTGGTTCCTGGTGTCTTCTTGGTTGTTTGCTCCATTTATATTCAACCCATCTGGGTTTGAGTGGCAAAAGACAGTGAACGACTGGACTGACTGGAAAAGATGGATGGGAAACCGCGGAGGCATAGGAATCGTTCTTGACAAAAGTTGGGAATCATGGTGGGATACAGAGCAAGAGCATCTCAAGCACACAAATTTAAGAGGAAGGGTTCTCGAGATACTTCTCGCACTGCGTTTCCTCCTTTACCAGTATGGAATTGTCTACCACCTCAACATCGCTCATCGCAACACAACATTTCTGGTATAACATTCTTTTTTTTTGGCATAATCTTTTATGCTTCCCTTTAGCTTTAAATATTTCAATAAATTTCCACCTTTCTTCTTTAAGGTTTATGGACTCTCTTGGGCAGTCTTGTTGTCAGTTCTCCTCGTCCTAAAGGTAAGGCTCCGAAACAAATCTGTTTTGAGCTTCTTTACCCACTTCAAGACCAGAAAATCTTCAGCCAAGTCTAGTAGAGACAGTCTTGTGGTTTTAAAACAATGGATTTCTTTATTCACATTGATGATTGTTTTGTTTAATCATTTGACAGATGGTATCGATGGGTAGACGGAAATTTGGTACAGATTTTCAGGTTATGTTCAGGATTCTTAAGGCGCTTCTCTTCCTCGGTTTCTTGTCAGTCATGACTGTATTATTTGTAGTCTGCGGCCTCACGATCGCAGATCTGTGTGCTTCCCTGCTCGCTTTCTTGCCTACAGGCTGGGCCATTCTTCTTGTAAGTCCACACAACTTTCTTAGCTGCCCAATCATATTTTCTTTGATGGGACAAAGTTTGTTAATCTGTTGCTATGTTTTGAAGATTGGTCAAGCGCTGCGTAGCGTGTTAAAGGGATTAGGATTCTGGGACTCGATTAAAGAGCTAGGAAGAGCGTACGAGTACATAATGGGGCTTGTGATATTCACACCCATTGCAGTCTTATCGTGGTTCCCATTTGTGTCTGAATTCCAAACCAGACTGCTGTTTAATCAAGCCTTCAGTCACGGTCTCCAGATCTCTATGATCCTCGAGGGAAAGAAGGATAAAGAGACACCTTCCTCCTCCAAGTAGTGACTCAACTGCCTTCTTTCTTCTTCTTCCTCTTCTCCTTTATTCTTTTGCTTCTGTTGTTGCTGTTTTATTGATTCAGCCTTTGAGATCATAGCAGAAATGTTTAGACCACCTGAGATAAGACCTCGTACTCATACTACAGTATTTTGTTTTTCAGACTAGGCCATTCGTTCAAATAGTCTTATGACAATTCCTTTGTACCCTTTTTCTTTGTTCTTCACAACGAACATGATACAAAAAAACATAAAACTCTTTTTTACCTTGATTTTGCTTATATTAAAAAACAAATGTTTTGGGTTCAGTTGAAATTACACTTTGGTCCTTCTCTCTGTTGAAAGACATCTACATTCGGGTATTTTCCTTTTTCGGGTTGAAAAACATATATTTTACACACACTCAAAACTCAAAAGCTAGCTATATGTTGAAATAGAACACTAAGAAAGTTAGAAAATCCATAGAGACCAAACGAAGCTCCAACGAAGGCATGGACATTCGGGTATCAGTTCGGGTTTGGTTCGGTTTTTTTTAGTTTTGGATATTTCGATATTAGAGGTGTAGGACCCATTATGGTATTTTCTTTTTCCGGGTCAGGTTTGGTTCGGTTCCGTCCGGGTTCGGATCGGTTTCGAATACCCGAAATTCATCACAAATACTCGATAAAAACTAAAAAATGTTTAATTTAAATAAAATTTGGTTAGATTTTGCAAAAATTGTTTAATTTTGATAAATATTTAAAGATTTTTATAATTGTAATTATGGGTATTTTGGTTATTTCAAGTTTAAATATACAAAATATTTTAGATATATAATTGTATCTCATATATTTTGGGTACCCATTCGGGTTCCGGACCAAACCGAAACCCGAATGGGTACCCGAAATATATGAAATACAATTATATACCCATTCGGGTTTTGGTTCGGTCCGGTTCGTTTCGGATATCCAAAATATTTTATAAGAGAAACTATTCGGGTATTTATGAAAATTTGGTTCGGTTCGATACTTAATAATTCGGTTTCTGACGTTTTTTTACTCTACCGAATGATTTTATACTTCGTGTAAAGCTCTTGGCTTTTTCTTTTCTTTTCTTGGATTGTTTGTTGTCGTTGTTACGCCAAGGGTAGGCGTTTGCATCGAGATTCCGCCAAAGAGAACAAAGGTATTCTTCGATGCAGTCGTAGGAGATTAGGGCTTTCATGCCACCATTGGAAAATTGGAAAAGCTATGGCCTTTTTCTGAAACCCATAACGTTTGAGTCGTCAGAGATCGTCTGGTTCCAGATTTGGTGTCTTGCAGATTGATTTCAGGAAGCGTTGAGTCTCTATGTCTTATTTAGGGGGTTTTTTTTGGGGGGGGGTCTTCTTCCAACATTCTGGGTCTTGTTCACAGTAATTGTGTCTGTGCTTTTATGATTGTCAAACTCAAAACGGAAAAGCCCTTTTTCACTATGCGGTTTTTAACTCTTCTTCTTTGATCTATTGTTGGTCTTGTTCCACAGATTAACGCTTACTAGTAACCTTTTCCTGCCCTTTGATTTCAAGGTTTCTCTTTGATTACAGTGGTTCCTAACCTCAGGGATGCATTCGACGGTGCAGCATGGTGGAAACAAGAGTGGGAAGTCCAATGTATGGGCTAACAACAGTAATCTGGCAAAGACAGTGGCAGCTTTAGATGAGTTCAAATCTGGATTCCCGTCAATCGGTTTAACAACTGTGTCAAACAAATGGTGGGGAAGGCCTGGCAAAAGCGGGCGCGAAGATGGAGGAGGAGGAGGAGAGAATGCTGAAGATGGAGATGTCAAGGACGAAGCACCTTCTGAGAAGCAAAATTCTTTGCTAGCTATTAGGAAAAGAATAGCGGAAGAAGGAAGAGAAGCTGTTGAACTTGGTCTGCGTCAAGGATTTGGTTCAAAAAGACCGAACAAGAGTGATCAAGATCTTCTGTCTCAGATCTTCAAGTCTTCACTGCCAAAGGATTGGTTTACTAATTCTTCCTGAATTCGTTTTATAGGTTTAGAACAGAGTTCCTTCTTGAATAATGCTCTGTTATTTCTAATCCGTCAGTTCTTTAGTTCCTGCAAGGCTGCAACTATGTATTATGTTTTGTAATAGAAAGGAAGAACAACATTCGGTTGTATTGGGGGTAGCATACAACGGAAAGACTTGAGCGATCTTACGCGTCTATAAATAATATAATTTCTGTTAATTCCAAAAACATGAAAACAGTTGATGCATAAACATGCGAACAGTCCTAGGTGATGCCGAACTTTTAAGGAAAGCTAACATAATCAGAGGTGATGCCGAAAAGGGAGGTGAAGCAGCATAAAGGTTCTGTTGGTATTGAAACCAAACGCGCATGCCTTTGGAGGTTCCAGGCTTTTCATGCTCTACTGTGTGAGAAACAAGACGTGCTTTCATGTCAAATGCCTGCAATGCGAAGATAAAAGAATGTACTTGGGCTGTGAGTGCAAATAGAAGATTATCGAGAAAGCGGTTCAAATGCTTCTCCGAACAGCCTAAGATAACATATTGAATGTTGTTGTGCTGAAGAATCAAATTTAAAAGAACCAGCGTCTTAAGATTCAGATAGCAAGAAGTAGTCAACTCAACAGGCAAACTAAAAAGGCTTCTACATCAAATACACTAAACTCCTGAAGAGGATTAAGCATATAGTCTGAATTATCTATCTCTACCCCAACTAAATGC
Organism: Eutrema yunnanense; assembly: GCA_002933935.1. Classification (NCBI taxonomy): domain Eukaryota; kingdom Viridiplantae; phylum Streptophyta; class Magnoliopsida; order Brassicales; family Brassicaceae; genus Eutrema; species Eutrema yunnanense. The sequence goes on along the minus strand of PKML01043843.1, from coordinate 64,693 downwards.
ATAAGAGGAAGAGAAAGTAAGGCAGTATTTACGGAAATGCTGGACTTATCAAAATTCTTTGGGAGACACAAAGCCATAACACTCATCCCTTAGAAACCCCAGTAATGGAACCATAAGACGAAGCTAGCATAAGAAATAAGATAAGTATGCTCATACCAGAACCTGTTACGACAAAAGCGAATAACCCCAAGGTGGATGAAGGTTTTACCTCTTGAAGAGTTCTGAAAAGTAGCGTGTGCCGTTGTATACTACGAACCACATCAAGACTACCACCAAACCATCTGACAAGAGTTGAGGAAAGGCAAAGAGCCTAAGAATATGCAAGCAGAGATCTGATGTCCTTGTAAAATTGATTTTTCAATCAGAGGTAGTATAACTATCAACTTAATCTCAATTGAAATTAGATTTTCAACTGTGCCACCATATATATCACAAACGACGTAAAAATCAAAACTTGCATCTTTCTAACGATCGAAGAGTATATGATTCGCAAATTAGACACCGAAAGCAGAAGACCAGATCACGAATCAAGCAGGGATGAGTGAGAGAGAGAGAGAGATAGAGGATACTGAAGAGGTATCGTTCCCACCAATCAAGCATGTAGAGCCCGAATGTCACATTGTAAAGGTAGATTTTTCGTTGAACCCAGTTCATATCTGATCGATTCCTACAGTAAACAAAAAGGCAGAGATTACAAATCTGAATTGGATAGTCGGAAAACACCTTTTCCAAGATTCAAATATTCAGACTTTTTGAAAACCGTAAGCGCCAGGAGATTCGCGATCTACGAAATGCTCAGATTTCCATGAGAGAAATCAAAATTAGACGGAGACGTCAAAGCTGGAAAAGTCTGTGTGTGATGACCACGGTTTTCTTGAGACCGGTTATGTCGGTTTATGGTAACCAGTTAGTTAATTAATAGCGGTTTTGTATAACTAACCGGCTTTTCATCCCAGAGTAGCTGTATTCGCTAATCCACGCGCGTGTAAGAAGACCAAAGATGGTGACGACGACGAGCGTCGTCGGAGCTCCTTTTCTGGTTGCTCGGTCTCACCGGATTCCGGCGACTCCGAGGTGCTTCGCTTCCACCGCAAATTCCGAGCTTCTCCGTTCTCAGCTCGATCGGCTTCACGCGGAGGCCGAGTCCACTCGTGCCAAAGGTCCAATCTTTATTTGCTAATCTTCGTCTTAATTGGAGTGAATTAATCGTCGTTTCCTTGCTCCAGATACCCAAACTAAACTCTTATTGCATTTTGGGAATTTAGAATGAAAGCTAATCCAGTTTCATCCATATGAGTGGGTCTTTATGGTGTCTGAAGATGTGAACTTCTTAGACAGATTTTTGAGTTTTTTTTTTTAAAGACGAGATGTGGGGCTGTTTTTTAGCATCGTTTTTCAGTGATTGATGTCAATTTGGTTGTTGTTGTTGGTCCAGCAAATAGTAATAGGTTGAGACTTTTGAGATTATCCGAGGCTGCAGAGAATCTACGGAAACAAGCAGCTGTAAATGTTCAGACAGGGAAAGAGAATGATGCAAGAGAGTTGCTTCTCCAGAAGAAAAAAGTCATGCAAGCTTTGGACAAGGCTAAAGCCCGTATCGAGCTGCTCGATACCCTTTCTTCAAAACTTAACGAGGTAGAAAGAAACGAGATGTTACTCTTGTTACCTCACAATCCCAGTTCAGGTTTAATTTCTTGTGTATAACTCTTGTCTGTGAAAAAACCTAAGAAATGTTATAGTTATGGTTGTCCTTTTGTTTTCAATTATCCGAGAATTCTATGTGTTGTTTTGTTTCAGGCAATATCTGTCAAGGAAACGCAGCTGATTGGGAATATATCTTTGGATCTCGACGTAGATAGAGAAAATAGTTCAGGTGGAATTCACATTGTATCTCCAAAGCCCAAATCTACTGATGACGGGCATGAGAATAATCCCACAGGCTTGGATTCTCAGGAAAGTCAACTTATTGAAAACAACTTTGAGGAATCCCAAGCAACTCTCGATGTTCAAGTACTGGAAGATGCTTTAACTGGTAGCATCTTCAAAGGAGTGTCTTCTTATGAATCTTTTTTGGCAAATCTAGACCAGAAACTTAGCAGAATCGAAGCTGAACTAGTCACTGTTGTAAATGTTGCGTCTTTGGTGCTTAATCATGAAGATAAACCCAAGAATCTCAAGGTTCAGCAGACTACAGAAATTCTTGAAGAGATTCGTTGTGTGAGGGAAAGGTAATGCATTCGAAACATCACTAAGTTTTTACTTCTAATATCTGCAGTATTAAGACATTTTGTTTTGCTTGTGTAGAATTGCGAATATAATTTGCAAAGAGGCAAACATAAGTTAGTGGTTCAAGCTCCTTCCTTGAGCTTCATATTTCAGTGAAGAGAATGAAGCGAAACCAGCGCAGTGAACAGAAGAAATGAAACCATTCTTGGTATGAACGGTCTACCATTTCTATACTCATTTGGTTTAGACAGCTATTTTCTTGGTGTGGTGTGAATATAAAATTTTGATGTGATATGAGGTAAGAGTATGGGCGTTCACGTTACTGTTGTGATATGCGATGTTAATTAGTTGATGTGATCTATATATATATACTTAGGAGCATGAACATTCATGACATATCTTCCTTACATAAAGAATATACTATTATTATGTATAAATTTAATGTTGATGCCAACTATGAAATCGTTTCATTTGTTCTAGTAATAAAATTGAGCGACAGGTTGAGATTATAGACTATACAAATCAAGAAACAAAATTTTATACTTTATATAAGCAAACATTTCCAATAAATATCAATAATCCCGAGGATGAAAAAGCAAGGTAAGAAATAGAAATGATGCCAGATTGCCAACGAATCAACCATATAGTATAGAAATTAAACATCTAAGTCCTGAAATAATAATATTTTAACTTCTTAAACAAGCTAAACAAAAAAAACCTAATGAAAATTTGGATTATTTTTATCTGACAATGCCTTCATTTCCAGCAAGAGCCAAGTACTTATCCTTCCTTGTGAGATTAGTGCATTCAAATCCCAAAACTCTAGCAAGTTCTCCTTGTATGAAATTGGCAACTTCAAAGCTCGACTTACCTCCTGCGCAAGTCATCTCTCGTGGTAACTTCTTCAAAACCTCAAGACAATACACCGGCCTAGGATTCATGAGGAAGAATATAGGGTCTAAACACTTTAGCCCACTCGCTGTTGTCCCGTAGAACATGCTCACTCGAGCGTCCACAGCCACGGGAACAATGTCCTCAGTTAACTCAGCGAACAGAGGACTGAATCTCAGTAGATAAGGCTCTCTACATGTGGTTCCTTCAGGACAAACCACTAGATCTCCTTTGCTTAGCAGTCTCTGCATCGCCTCGCCATCTTTCTTCCTGTCTCTCTTGAGGCTAACCGTCTTGAGAGGCGCTATGAGCTCGGAGAACTTGCTTAGGCTGTAGGTAACCGCAGTCAAGGGCTTGGCAAGCGACGTGGTGAGAAATACCGGGTCAAGTAGGGTCCTATGGTTGCATACATACAAGACTCCACTTCTACCTTTCTCTGGAGGACCGTTATACAAATTGTGGGTCTTGAAAGTGATCCTAACACCGGACAAAGAAGCCAAGATATTGGCTACATGGTAAGGAAGCAAGACTCCTACTGAGATCCTGAAAACAGCGAGGAAGAATCCGATAGGGAGCCATATGAACATAGCTAATGTAGCTAATGGTGTTGGCAAGAAAGCTAATCTCCCGTCGTGGAATATCAATGGCTTTGGGTATCTTTCTCTAGGCAATGTGTTGTTCTTGTTCATGGACTCTTCTTCATTCCAAAGATAAGCTTCCTGTAAGGGAAGTGTAGAAGAAAATTGAAAGTTAGTGACTCTAATCTACATTTGTAAAATTGGGAAGTAAAGCAACATAGAAAAAGATACTCTGCACATAGAAATGACGATACAATCTTGTGGGAAATTTTAGAACAAAAATTAAAAATGGGAAGTAAAAATATTGGATATGAAAATGTGATTTTGTTGGAAAATTAAACAAAATTGGGAAGTTGGAGAAAATGGAAAAAAGAAGTTACTTTGCAAATGGAGACGAAGATGTGATCTTGTGGGCTTGAAGAGCTTCCAAGTCCAAGTGCAGGCTTCTTGTTGTTGTTATTAAGGAAATAGTCTTTGGCTGATTTATGTTTGACGACGAAACCAGACCCTGAAGCTAAGCCGGTGTAGAATTTCCTCCCCATAACTTCTATTTCTTGCAGTTTAGTCCCGATCACATCATCAGCGTTGAGGTAATCTCTGAGGAACCTCTCCACAATCACTTGCGGCAAGCTCGTGAACACGACTTTGGAGTACCCTGTTCGAGCCCAGACGTCGTAAACTTGGAGATTCAAGTTCTCGAGGAGGAATTTGGGTAGAACCGACCTAGAAACATTGTCCATGTCTTTGACTCTAAGACCATAGAAGGTTATGAAAGAGATGATTTTGAGTTTGGTTTCTTGTGGCAGAGCCCATAGGAAAGAACAAGAGAGCAAGAGAAGGATCGCTCTGATAATCGATCCTCCTTCGAAGGCCACGAGCATGAAGTAAGGGAAGAACGTGTGGAAGTGTTTGCTCGAATGTTGTCTCAATAGAACACCATCGATATCGCAGACCAAGGTGTGATGATGATGATGATCAGGAGAAACAGAGGATGCTCTGTTTTTATCTAGAGGCTCTAAATACTTTGTAACACTTGGGAAGAGAGAATCTTGAAAGTGCTGGTTTTGTTGTTGTTGATGATGAGAGTTGTTGTGTAGTAGAGATGGTGATTTGGAGCGGCTAAGAAGATTTTTCAATTGGAAGCCATAGCCTCTAAGCTTTCTAGCAGCTCTGTAACAATAATTAGCAAGAAGACGGTAAAGAACCCATTCTGCTAGAATCACTAGAAGCTCTGGAAAAACCATAGTTATGGATTTGAAAGAAAGAAAGAGAGAGATAAGTTAATGTGTTGAAGGAGACGAAGAGGTTGCAGAGGAGATTTATATAGAGAGTGATGATGATAGGCGAGAGCAAAGGTGGTGTGAAGGTTGACCCTTTTTATTTATTTTTGTTTTTTGTTTTTAAATTTTGGTTAACCCACACATCTTGCATTAACTGTACGCCACAACGTCTATGAATTTTTTTCTTTATTTGAAAAATAAATAAATAAATAAGAATGTGTTTGTGTTTGTTTTTGTTTCCAAGAAGTTATGGTTGATGATTCTACTTATTTGGCTATTTGCATACATAAAGTTAAGATATATAGTATAGTATATCACCACATAACGGATGAAACATACAGTGTTGTTGCAGTCATCACATGATTATCTCACTGCAGTTGCTTTTGCCTTATGTTTGTTTTCTTTTCTTGATTAATTGGATGCCTCATGTCTCCATCGGTTCTTCTCTCTTTGTACACAAAATATATCATTTTGATCGAAACACTATGTATAGCAGCAGTATAGGGTGGTGATTTTTTAAGAAATATATTTAACCATTAGCCAAGAACAATAACAAATTTAAAATAATAGAATAAAATATTGTATAGCCCCAAGGTTCTTATTAATTAGTAGTATCATCTACACTATTGTATAGTATTGTTATCGTGTTTATGGAGTATGAATGATGCAAGTGGACGCTTTAGCTCCACTGTGGCACGACAAATTGAAATTGTATATAACCGATTTAAATAATTTGATCGGTTCGTAATTAATTTTGCTCATCTCGAATTGTCAATCTCCCAATAAATTCTAACTCAACAAAAAAAAAGTTATACGTTTGGTCTTTTTGCTGAAAGGTATAATATATATGTAGGTTATTTTAATCCATATCAGTCAACATACCATACTAATCAAATTTGTTTCACGTTTACTATAATGATCACTGAACTATTGCACTACAATCATCGAAAACCTATCACGGTTAGAAATCCAAAAAATTAGTTTCTGCTATCATCGTTACGACAAATGTCTTGTTTCTTACAATCCACATGCATATATAGGCACCATATCTTATTATAATACTTTCATTAACAGAAAGATATAAAAAGGTAGTCGCAAGAAGTCAACAGTTATTCTTTCAAACAAAACAAAAAAGAAGTCAACAGTTATCTACACACACACATATATATAGTGGGTAACAGTTAATTTGATCCAAACCTAATCATAGAAACAAAAACTAAGTCTTTAAAAACATAACGTTATGTGAACACGCTTGCTTAGAGACTTAAAGCGCATTTGATTCCTTTTTCTTTCTTTCCAAGTTTCAAAGATTACACTTTTTCTACCAACTCCAAGATCTATAGAAGAGCTTTAACAAGTTAGGTTATGCAGTTGGTGACCGGCCCGCCCTTTTTTGATAATTTGCATATTTTTCAAAATGTAGTGTTTTTCCTTTTTAGTTAATCATATTGTTGAAAAAATGTTGATCCATTATGGGTGGTGTAGAATCTGACCTGTTTCAGAGGTAAGAATAACTAATGTTAGCTAAAAAAGTGTCAGTTTTTACGTAATTGAGGAGAGTTTATAACACATCACATGAAAGACCAAAACTAAACATTTGGTTATCGAAAATATGCAGTGCTGTTTCGTATGAAAATGTGCAATGATCTAGAGTCTAGATGTGATTTGGGTTACCACCAGAGTAATTCTTCTAGTCATCGAGTATATATAGTCTATTCACCATATTTTTTAATATACCTAAAACATAACATCATTTGACTAACCATATAGGAGTAAAAAAACGTAGTTTTTAGTAGATTTATAATTCATATAATTAAAGAACAAGTTTATACATGTCTTCTTAATTAGGCTTTTTATCACTAAACAATCACTACTTGGTTGTTTTGTTCCTCAAATTATATCTAATAAAAAAATAATCTACTGGTCTGCAAAAGTATATTGCTAAATAATCTATTGATCCGCGGTTTAATCCACACTCCACAAAATTAGAACTCCTTTTTAACATGTGCGTGATGGCTTTTGGAAACTCCAAAATTACGTATGATATATTTACAGAATTCTGAATTCCATATCTAAGATAAAACGTTTTTATTTAGCAATTGTTGTGATTTGTTATCTATAATTTTGTTCTTGTATTTGAATATCAAATTGGAATTATCTGTTTGTATTTGAATCGGAAATGCAAAAACATCTTGGCTTTGGAAATACTTTAGAAACAAAATACATTTATTAATATATAGAAATCCAACTTGTTTTCGGTACGAGAATTGATTATAACCAAAAGACATGACATTTGTCAATTAAATGAGACAAGTCATTACCGACCGGACTCTAAATCTTAAAGCTAACGACAACTTATGTCACATCACGATATATGCAATCCAAGTACAACTTAAATTATAATAAATATACAATAAGTCCAACCAACCTTACCTACATATATGTCTAAATTAGACATTCTAATTACTTTCACTAATTAATTGGACCAAACTTACTGAAAAAGACATCAATTCGATAGTTTAAGGAGTAGTATGAATTACTGTTAATTTTGTATGATTCGGATAATCTAATATTTAACCGTTTTTTTCTTTTCTGATTTCAATCCATTATAGTCGTCTATATAAGATGACGTGATTTAAATAATTCTCCATTTAAGAGCATTTATTTCGCTCTAACTAAAATCAAATGCAGTTATTTAGAATTGCTACTATATACTCTTTTTGTTCTGAATTAAGTGATGTTTTAATAGTATGTACACAAATTAAGGAAATAATTAATTTTTGTTTTTTTCTATACTAAAACCTCATTTATTATTCATCTGAACCAATGAACAAATAATCTATAAAAATAATTAAAAATTATTTAATTTTACATTGGTAAGTGATAACATCACTTAATTGTGAGAAAAAAAAACTCTCTAAAACATCAGTTAATTCAGAACAGATGGAGTATTTAAATTCACCTCTAACAGTAGATTGACCATATGATTTGTACGTACATGCTTCGGGACAAACTTCGAAATCCTAGTCGATATTTTGCCTACTCCACATTTACGATACTTACTACTACTAAAATAAAATAAAAAATTGTCGACATATACATGAAAAGAAAGAGCAAAAGTCAAACACCAAATGTAAGAGAGCAGATGAAATTGATGAAGCATAGAGAAGTGTGAAGATGGAATAGTTGATGCATAAACGTGTTGTCCAATTTTTTTTATTTGCTTTGAAAATTGCGTCCTCGTGTTATTTCTCTTCTTTCTACCATTTCTCCTTTGACATTTTCTTGTGCCGGTCAATATATTTCCTCATAACTACTATCCTATGCCAAACCCTCTTTCTACACTTTTTAGGTTTCTTCCTCGTTAGGCCGGTAAGGCCAGTATTAACTCTTAAAGTCCACTTTCTGAAAACATTATACTTTGTTATTCGATCGTAAAGAGATTGCAAATATTAGGATTGTGAAATAAAAAATAGAAAGGATACTATAATTAACACTGATTTTTTTGCTGTTTTTATTAGTGTGTTGATTTTGTAGAATAATCATCTAATAGGATTCTGCAAAATTAAATGATGATTGTTTTTAAAAAAAAAATATGGAATCGTAGAACTAGTTTGTCATAAGTTGGGAACACTCTAAACGATAAAATTCATGAAAAACAAACAAACCCTACAAAATTAAATAGAAATGACAAAATAGGAAAAACATAACTTAATTGTTGAACGGTCAAACGATAAAAAATACCATTTTTAGCAACAGATTAATGAAAATGATGGAAAAGTTAAATATACATCATGATGTACTTATATCTTGGTACGTTAATTGCAAGCATCAATCAAATCATCGTAAGTCAAAAGACTGAAAACCATATTTTAATCTGCTTATATATATTTTGGTTCGTTAGTTATACGCATCAAAACCTAAAACCTGTATCGACCGAGATATATCTTCGACTGAGATATACTGAAGTAGTCACATGACATAACTGGATGTTAAGGACGAATTAATGTTATCTGAATCATAGAAGTGTATAACTACATGGGAAAATGATCAAAATAAACTCGAACTAAATTTGATGTGCAGAAAAAAAGCTGAACTAAAATATAGTGCAATTTTTTATCTCCTAAATATAAAAATTCAATTTTTTTATAAAAACTATTAAATCTAAACTAAATTGCCTACCCAAAAGTTCATCGTCTCTTCCCTCAAAGACATCAAAAAATCGATTTAGAAAATTTAAAATTTTCCTCCATGAACAATATTGATTTATGGATTTAAAATTTTCCAATTGAGAATTTTAATGTAATATTTCATTAACGAAAAAAACTTGAAACACTAAATTATTTTAACCAAAATTTGTGAATTCGAACCAAACAAAAATAAAATTTGGAATCAAACCGACCATATATTTAAATATTAGAATGATAAAATTTGAATTTGTATGTCCAAAATGAACTAATAGATTTGCAGTCAATGTTTTAAACAAAAAAAAAAGATTTACAGTTAAATTTAGCTTAAATTCAATAGTTTGGATAATTTTTTTTAATTTTTATGTCCAAAAAATAAAAAAGTATACCATATTTTAGTTCAGATTTATTTAAACACATCATATTTAATTCGAATTAGTTTTGACTCTTTTCCCATAACATCATCGTCCCTAAAAGTGTCTCGTATTCGTTTACGCGTACACGTGATGAATATTTTTAAATTTATACTCCATAATAAATGTTATTTTGACATTTTACACACAAATTAATAAAACATATTAAAAAATTAATTATACCATTAAAATATATAATAATTTTTGGAATTATTCATTAAAACTGAGGTTAAATTATGTATTTTGTGCCAAAATTTATATTAGAAATTTAAAGTAACATTTATTATAAAATATAAAAAAATCCTTAAACGATATTTATTTTGAAACGGAAGGAATATAAAAAATAGCTTCGGTGCATACATCTTCAATGTGTGTGGTTTTTTGTTTTTGTTTTTTATAGGATATTTTTTTGGACTGTCTCGATTTTGATTTTGATTTTGATTTTTTTCCTTTTTATAGTCTCTCGTTTTGTTTCTTTATTCCTCTACTTATTAATATATTACCACCGCTTTCGTTTTTTTTTACCACCGCTTTCTTTTGCTGTCATTAATTACAATTGCATTTACTCCAAATAAGTATATCTTCCGTTCCTAAAAGAATAATTTTTTTAAGTTTTTATTTTGTTTCACAAATATTAATGTTTTAGATTTTTTCTAATTTTTTTATTAGTTAGTATTAATAATTGATAAACTTTAAGATATATTAATTGAGATTGTTGAATTAATAATATTGGTTCATAGTTAGTGGAGTATGACTTATGAGAAAGTATTTAGTAAAAAAAATAACATTAATTAGTTCTTAATAAATATGAAAATCCTAAAACATCATTCTTTTAGGAAACACCATTAACTATTGGGGGTGAATATCAATTAAAAACCCTAGCTGAGATCCTGCTCATCTATAGTCACGTTTAAAGTCAACGCCATTAACTATTGGAGACATGCACCGACGTTATGTACCAGTAATATAGCCTACGTGTTTCCAAAAGATATACATGCAACTTCACCCCAAAAGATAAAAGATAAAAGGATAAACTAATTTAAAACCTCCAATACTTTTTTTCAAAAAGAATATCGTGTTCTATGTTTCTAATGTAATTTTTCATTATTAATTCATATTTGATCCTTTAATAAATATTAATAACATTTAAATGTAAGTTATTTGTATTTAATTACTGATATATTAAATAAACATATATTTGTATGTTTAAAGGAAAACAAATAATCTGCGTGAAATATGTCAAATTAAATAACATTCTTTGTCAAATTATATATATATATATATATATAACATAATACAACAAAATACAAATATTTGTTCCCATAAATATAACGATAGCTGGTATCCGAACGTTTGATCAAGTAGTCATTCAAACTAAATGGGTAAAACCATAAAATATAATCCCTAACTATTATATATATTATCCCGGTAGTGACTTTTTGAAAATTTTACCGCCCAATATACGAAGAGAGAAACAGAGTTTCCTCCTCAAACATTACGCAACAATATTAGTGAGACTGGTCGGGTAGGTGACTAACGAGAAAATGCATGTTGACTATATGTTTTAACGGTCCAATTATCGAATTTCTTTTTAGATTTTATTTGTTGCTTGAAGAAATAAAATAAATATATTGAACAAAGAATCTAATGGAAGAGAAACGTGCATGCAAATGTTGCGGAAAATATTATAATTGGTGAGGTAGTTAAAGGCATGCCTATTTCGTTGAATGTTAATTGCTTAAGTGCCTTACCCAAACCAATTTTTTTTTTTGTTCATTTAATTTTGGGGGTTTCTACGTAATTATCATGCATTTTATGCTTTTGGCTAAAAAATATCACAACCACCACACAATTTATAACATTTAACAACCCATCATACCAAGATAACAAAATTTGAAGACAATTTTGAATGATTAATTTTTTTGGATGAAATTTCAAATACATTTAAAAGTTATGTTATTTACAAAGAATAGAAATAAAGCGCATTAACTTTGAAGAATTCAAAAAGAAACTTTTATATATTTGTCACCTACGAAAATTGCGGTTAATTACAAACCACGTACGAAAAAAGCTCTTTAGTTTGTGAGCACAAATATAATCGGATTCGGATAGTCTTTTTGATAAGGCGAGTTGAATATGGAGTTCTATTTGTGTGGTGTATTCGTTTGTTACGTTTTTTCACACATAGGCCTTGTTTGGTAGTCCATTTGATATAAGCATCCAAATGATGCATTTAAATGATTCATCTAGATGGATGATGTTTGTTTTTATTTTTGTTATTCATTTGGATGATTCATCTAGATGAATCTATGTTTGTTTGTTCATTCTAATGTAAATGGACATCTTCATTATTAATAAAAAAATGTCTAAATTACCCATGTTTTTTATTTAATCATGATCTTAATTATATTAGTTTTACAACATGATTTTAATCATATAAGTTTATAAATTCATGGAATATAACATTTTTATAAGAAATTTCATCATATAATTGATAAAAAGTATAAATTCATAAAATTTGAAATCATCATAAATACATATAAATTTGAAATCACCAAAAAATACAAATATGATTCATATATGGTGTCTATACTCTGTTTTTGCTCTGTTTCAAATACCATCAAATACACAGCCAAATGTTTCAAGCAAGATCACCATCATCATGTCAAATACAATATGATACAAACCGAAACATTAAACGACATTAAACTGCCGGAGAGATACGAAACTTACGTTTAGGACATATATAGTTACTCAGACACGAAACATTTGAGCTGTGGCAAAACAATACATAATTATCAATGTTCTAGTTAGTGTTAGAACCAAAGCTTTTAAAAGCTATGAGACGAAATAAAGACAATTAGTTATTTGCCACCAAAGGGCTTGTGCTTGAAAACATGTTCCTGCAAATAAAAAGAACCAAGAAGCTGTAAGATAGAACACAAAACAAAACATTCTCATGCACATTCACTCAAAATAAGAATCATAACTTGAAAAAAACAAAATAACAAGATAAGATAAACAAAACATTCTCATTCTCATTCACTCAAAATAAACCTGCTTCTCATACACAAAATAAGATACTAGAGTTCAAAAGAAACACAAATAAGACACTAGAGTTAAAAAAAAAAACTAGATGGACATTGTGATTAAACACAAATGGATGCTCATGAAACAACAATGGATGCTCGTGATCTTATCTGACAGAAAATAGGATTACTTTTCAAGTTAAGAAGTTTCTTACTAAACTTCCAATTTATACCAATCAAAAGCAAACCACATTCCACCAAGTGATTGATAAACAAACATCTTAATCAATGTAGAAAGGCCTACTCTATCTGAACCACATACCGTCTCTATTAAATATAGAGATTGTAAATTGCAGTAACTAGTCCAACCCTAGTAAGCAAACCACATTCCACAGATTTTTATAGAGCTGGTAAACATCAATGAGACTGCATAACAAGGCAGTGAACAAGCTTAATGTAAACACATAGACAGATCAGCCATCGATCTTACAAGTTCAGAGAGGGGTTAACACATTACCCTTATCTAAATTGCTCAGGATTTACAGAACGGAAGAAGCTAAATTGTCAAACGAGCAAAATGATCTAAATGCCAACAAATATGGAGGCACAGTATTGAAGAGATGTTGAGATTAAGGCATATGAGAATCTAACAATGATAACAAATTTGAAGAATAAGTTCTTCAACCAATGTTTCCGTTAACATAAGCACATAATAAGCAAATTCGTTAACATAAGCACATAATAAGCAAATTCGTTAACATAAGCACATAAACAAATTTCCTTCAACCAATGTTTCCGTTAACATTGAATTGGTCTCCTAAGAAACAAAATTGCAAACCTAGTAAGTAGAAAGTCGTACAATCAAAACCCAGAAAAATCAAAACCCATAAAAAATCAAAACCCAAAAAATGCAATATACCAGTAACTGGGAAAATCAAAACCCAGAAAAATCGGTGGTATCTCGGAACTGTAGTATTCAAAAAATCCAGAACGCAAGTCACATAGATTCACCAATAACACACTAAGAAGTAGAGGAATAACTCCTAAGACTAACGGAAATCGACATAAGAAGCTCACCGGAGTGAGAATTTGAAAAAAAAACTAGGAGAAAGTTGAAGAAAAAGAGAGAAAGAGAGAAGAAGCTTACCAGAGTCGCCAGAGAGAAGCCGCCGGAGTCGAAGCCAACGGAGAGAAGCCGCCGGAGTCGAGAGTCGGAGAAGAGAAGAATCGGAGAAGCCAACCGGAGAGAAGCTAGGAGCTCTGTCTCTGCGTTAGATCTAGGTTTTTGTAGAGTAATTTTCTTATTTCGTCAGGGGTATTTTTGTCAATTTTTTTT
>PKML01043843.1:0-39146 GCA_002933935.1 Eutrema yunnanense | reverse complement strand
AAAAAAAAAAAAAAAAAAGGAAAAACTGATAAAATGTTTAGGACCGATCCTTAAATAAGGATTTTAAGGATCGATCCTTAATGGCACGTGTAAGGTTGTAATTGGGGGAAGGAAAAGACGGGATAAAATTTTGTTCTTTGTTTTTTGGCCGATGTCGACATTTTTCTCTCCTTCTTCGATTGTATCGGCAACGGCGAAAGCGAAATCGATTTCGGTACTGTGTTCTGAGCGGAGCTGTAGCCGATGATGCCGATTCGTCGTCATATTCTTCGTCATCGAACCTCATCGAACCTCCCTGTAAGATTTCTACTAATCGAATCCGTCTTCGTTTGATTGCATCAATTTGTCTCCGGAATCGGTATATTTTTTGTTGTCCTGAATCTGAAAAACTTTTCTTGTCCTTCAGATTGGGACAAGACTTTTCTTGTCATGAATCTGAAAAACTTTTCTTGTCCTGAATCTGAAAAACGTTTCGTTGCCCACTCGTAAGTCTCGTCTCGGTCGATCTATTCTGATTCTTAAAATGTTGTATTGATCGCTTCTCATTGCAATTGTGGAGACGATTCGTAACTAAAACTATATTTGAGCGCTAGCTTTGTGATTTTGATCTCATATATAGTGTGAAAGTTTCATCATTTCCTATGAACTCCATTCTTTTGAGTTTTACAGAAGCTTTTTGTTTCCTCTCTCTTGGATGATGATTCATCGGCTCTGCTTATCATTCTGATGTCCTACCAAGTAAAAGTTTTTCGCAAATTTCTGATTTCTTCTTGGCATTTCACAGCTCAAGCTACTGGCTATCCGAGTGCATTTGGAGCAGGTCATGAATTGCAAAGGTAAGTCCATGGAAAATGGTTCCTACTTCTCATCTTATTGCTCTTGTTATTACAATTCTTAGGATGCAAAGATTGTGGCTTTAGATTTATTTTTCCGCATGTTCTCAACTTGTGTTGAACTAATGTAATTCTCAGGCAGATTATATTTTTGGTAGATTGATTGTGATTTTCTATAGATGTTTATTAAATTCTCAGGCAAGTATATCATTAAATGCTTGTTAGGTGTTTATTAGGTAAAGAATTTAAACTAGTTGTGATCAATGCTTCTCATTGATTGTTAAAAACACAACCATAACTCTTCAACCTAAACCATTACATTTTTTCAGTATCCTTCTAAAAACGCATCATAAAACTTTCATTATCCTTCTTAAAACCCAGCATAAACAACGATATGGATTCTAGGAATCCATATAGTAACTCTCCTGGATTTGTAAACCTCCTAACTAGCCAACAAGAATACCACATCTTTGACCCCAATCATTATGAGAGATTGTCACCTACTATAGGACTTGGATCATCAGAAGTCCCTCCTTTTAGTAGCCAATGTGCTGATGATCCAAGTGTAGGTGTTGAGGAGCGTAAAGAGAGAAGGAAGTGGACACCCAAAGAAGATGTGGTGCTCATCAGTGCGTGGTTGAACACCAGCAAAGATCCAGTTGTCGGGAATGAGCAAAAAGCTGGGGCGTTTTGGAAACGCATCCAAGCTTATTTTAACTCAAGTCCACAGCTGGTTGGTGTGCACAAAAGAGAGGCCAGTCACTGTAAGCAAAGGTGGGGGAGGTTAAATGACCAAGTATGCAAGTTCGTTGGCTGCTATGAGGCTGCACTGAAAGAGAAATCAAGTGGGCAGAATGAGAATGATGTTATGAAAGGGGCTCATGATATCTTCTTCAACGATCACCAGGTGAAATTCACACTTGAGCATGCATGGAGGGAGCTTCGCCATGACCAGAAATGGTGTGGTACTTATTCTGCTATAGATGAAGGAAGGTCGAAAAAAAGAAGGGTTGAGGTGGGTGTTGCACAGTCTTCAAGCTCCCAACAAGGTAGCCATGGAGAGGATGTATCAATGGCTCGTCCTCCTGGTGTTAAGGCATCAAAGGCTATCGGTAAAAGGGCTGTGAACAAGGCAACCACTGGGAACGATGAAGGCAATGCTCTGTTGGAGCTACAGAGCATGTGGGAGATAAAGCGAAAGGACTTGGAGATGAAGGATAAGCTTTCTAACAAGAAATTGCTTAGCAATCTCCTTGAAAAAACAGAACCACTTTCTGATATAGAAATGGCTCTAAAGAACAAGCTAATTAGTGACATTTTGTCATAACTAGGCTGTGTTTTAAGTTATGATGTTTGATGTGTTTATTGTATGAACTAGGCTGTGAAATAACTCATGATGTTTGATGTGTTTTTTGTATGAACTAGACTGTGTAATAAGTCATGATATTTGATGTGTTTCTTGTATGAACTAGCCTGTGTAATAACTCTTGATGTTTGATGTGTTTTCTGTATGAACTAGACTGTGTAATAAGTCATGATATTTGCTGTGTTTCTTGTTTTTTGTATGAACTAGACTATTAACTTTGATGTGTTCTTTTAGTGAATGCTCATGTGTTACTTGATATAAACATAGTATAAACATAGTATGAGAGTATCTACAGACAAGAAATTTGATAAACTTCCTGAGTTTTTCTTACTTATTGTTATAACACAAAGTTCAGTGTCTGTCTTTAAGCTTCTTCCTTTTCCCTAAGTTTGCTTTCTAGTTCAGCTTACAGTTTATGACTCTCAGTATCTTATTTCGTGATGGGTATTGCTCATATTGTCGTTTTGGCTCCTTAGATGTCCTAGAGGGGGAAATATTTCTTCAAAACCTGCCAAGTATTGTTGCTGCTCATGCCCTTGGTAAGTGAAATAATTCTGTCTACAGCATGCTTATACCTTCACCCCCTTGTATAATATAGTTTACATAAATCCATAATTCAAATTTCAAAATATAGTAGATAGATATGAATGAGAAAGCCGGTGGGAAACAAGATTGAGGAATTTTTATGTGAAATTTTTGTCTTGGCCCACAGATCCTCAGAAAGGGGAGAGAATATTAGATATGTGTGCAGCACCAGGAGGGAAGACTACTGCAATTGCTATACTTATGAAGGATGAGGGAGAGATAGTGGCAGCAGATAGATCTCATAACAAAGTACAGTTTCTTATCAACAACCTTTTGAATTCCTCACATAATTACGTAGCAACAACCTTTTGAATTCCTCACATAATTACGTTTATTGAAACACACATGATTTCAATTGGTGTTTACTTGCTGACCTGTTTACATTGAATGCTTCGAAATACGAACACAGGGTATTCCTGAGATTGCAAAATGACCTGCTCTAATTAGCCCGTTTACTGTCTTTGAAAAAGTAGGTGCTGGATGTCCAGAAATTGTCTGCTGAGATGGGCTTAAGTTGCATAACAACATGTAAATTGGATGCTCTAAAGTCTGTTTGTCTTCCAAACACACTCAATGATTCAACAACACTAGTTAACGGTGACAATAGTGGTTCTATGACCAGCCATTCTGAATTATCATCAAACGAGGAAATGGCATTTGATGCTTCTAGAAGATCTGAGGCTGAAAAATTGTGTGAGGAAACTGGTAATTAAGCATCTCTCTCTCCCTCATAGTGTTTGCTTGGTTTAGTTGTTTTCTTCGAAATGGTGGCCTCTGTGCTTGCGCATGTGTGTATAAATGCAAATCCATATATATTTATTCAGGAAGTTTTTTAAATAAGCTGAATCTTGATTTTCCCATTATCATCCTTATTTTAGCCAGCACTGAACAGCCAAATGGAGGGGATAATGTTAGCCACGCTGAAGTTAGGAAGAATAAAGGAAGGCTGAAAAATGGCCGCGGAAGAACTCAATGCCAAGGGGGAAGGGTTGGAAAATCACAAGGTTTCCCGCCTAATAGTTTTGATAGGGTCCTTTTAGATGCTCCTTGTTCTGCTCTTGGTTTGAGACCTCGTCTTTTCGCTGGACTGGTAAGATAATTTCAAGACTTCGCTGTCTTTGGTAAACTTCTACCTTTCGTGATTATGCTTAATTAAGCATTAACTTGTCATGAGTTAACAACGAGTACACATTCTAGTATTTGTGTCAACGTGTGGATAGCCTTAGCTTAATCACTTGCATGTGGCAGACATGTGATTTTTTTTGTAGCTTCTTGTATGAATCCTGTTATACTTGAAGACCAAAAAAATCAAAGTGTTTTTAGTAATTCATCTTCCTTGTTCTTTTTTTAAGATTGTTCAGAGGGTGCTGATTTGCGGAATGAATTTGCCAATGTCATTTCTTGTAGGAGACTGTAATATCTTTGAGAAACCATGGAAGGTACCAGCGGAAAATGTTTGACCAGGCTGTTCAATTGGTTCGCGTTGGTGGAATTCTCGTATACTCAACGTAAGTATGCAAACATAATCCGTGAAATTCTGAATTGCGTTATCCAAGCTATGCAGATGAGGCACTAACACAGTCTTGAGTAATTGAGAGTTATGAATAATCTGACCTGTGGATGATTTGTTTTCTATTTTGCTAGATGCACAATTAACCCTAGCGAGAACGAGGCCGTGGTTCGCTATGCTCTTGATAAATACAGATTTCTTTCTTTAGCACCACAGGTTCGGATCTAAATAACCATTTTTGTTGTCAAATCGAGAGGATCTTGTTCTTGGTCCTAATGTAGTAAGTTCACGTGTTTGCTGTGTGTTGTTCCAGCATCCTAGGATTGGAGGCCCTGGTCTAGTTGGTCGATGTGAATTCCCGGACGGATATATCGAGTAAGCATCTATAGTCACGAGATTGATCTAATATTCAACAAACCAAAACTGTAAATCATTGAGGATAATATAAAGAGATGGCTTCGCATTCTTCCAACTCTAAATTTTATTAAACGTTTTGCAGGGAGTGGTTAAAACCGGGTGAAGAAGAAATGGTTCAGAAATTCGACCCGTCATCTGAGCTCGATACCATCGGTTTCTTTATAGCTAAATTCAGCGTCGGCTCCAAGGATACTGATCCCTGATCCAAGACATTCCACACAAAAGAAAAAAATGGTGGTTTATATACATTGTTTATGAACCTAAGATTGATCTCGTTTTCTAAATGAAATAGGAAGACATTTTTGTAATCATCTTTTCATTTTTTGTTTTTAATAACGTAAAACAGTTTTACATATTAATTACAATCCCTTTAGTTAGTTTCTTCTTCCACAAGCTGTTTGGCTTCAAGAGTCTTCTCGTAGTCTTCAATGGACTTGAAGAGCTCAGAGAAGTTGCCTTTGCCAAAACCACCACATCCTCCGCTTTGGTAAACCTTCCCTTCCTCATCCTTCTTCATGCATCCTATTCTCTGGATTATCTCTATAAATATCGTCGGCCTATCAACACAAGAAGCATCTGATGAACCCTAATCATCAAAACTAATATAGAAAACAGAGATCTTTGTCTTGTACCTGTCACCAAGTGGTTTTGTGAAGATCTGAAGCAACGTCCCTTGATCATCTCTGTCCACAAGAATCCCCAATTCCTCACACTCCTTGATCTGTTCGTCGCTGAGCACGTCGCCGACCCGCTTCTTCAGATTCTGGTAGTACGTGGGCGGAGGAGAGGGCATGAAGTCGAATCCTCCAACACCGCTTCTCTTCCGCATCTCTCTCAGAGTCCTGAATATGTCTTCGCTCATCAGAGCCAGATGTTGTAGCCCTGCACCTTCGTTGTGTTCCAGATACGTCTGAATCTGACTCTTCCTCTTCGTCCCGTGCACCGGCTCGTTGATTGGTAGAAGAACCATTTCATCATTGTTGGCTAAGACCGCCGAATTTAAACCGCTCTCGGCGGTTCCCACGTCGTCTGCTGTGAACTCTGCGAATTGGTGGAAACCAGTGAACCCTGCGACGTAAGTTAACGCTGGACCAAGCTCAGGGACGTTTCCCACGGCGTGGTCAAGCCGCCGTATCCCGTAATCGAGTGGAAACGACGACGTATCCTCCACCGCCTCAAATCCTGGAAGGAATTCGGATTTATCTCCTCTGTGACTAACATATCGGAGGACGACATCGCCGTATAGTTTAACCTCAGCGATCGTAACGGCCTCGTCGAGGACGATAGGAGGCGACGAAGGAATGGCACCGTTGGCGACACTGATGGAGAAGGCTGACTCTGCGTCTTCTACTTCAATCGCGACCGCCCTCACGCCGAGGCCATGGGAAGAGAAGAAGGAGCGGCAAGAGACGTGATCAAAGGATGGGATAGAGGCTGTAGCGGTCGGTCGGATTTCTCCAGCGGCGAGAGACGGGGAGTAGGGCGCAGTGAAAAGGAATCGCAGGTCGCCGGAGGTGAGGAGGTAGGAGGCGTGAACCAAGTTTCCGGTAGAGAGATCGGATTTGGCGGAGAATCGCATGCCGAGACCCCAGGAGAAGCGACGCGCGACGTTGGTGGCGTCGCCGCACCAGAACTCGATGTGGTGGAAGCGCTTAACCTTGAATTTGTCGGAGTTTGGATTATTCCTCACGAACTTGGAAAATCCGACGAGCTTAAATCCCGGCGACGCAGCGCCGTCATGCTGCTGACTCTCTGAAACGGTGGCGTTGTGGTGCCCCATAGATTTTTGACCTTGTGCTAGAACTAAACTAAACTCTGCTACGGAACTGTGAGTGAGCTATGGACACAAATAAGGATTTTAAAATCAATATATTTTGTTTCCGGAGTGTGACATCAGATTTTTATGTAAAAACGAAGCGTTACGTGATGGATCAGCCCTTTCAGAGCTGATTGGTTCGTTTCCTTCTACTTGTCCAGAGTTGCGGAATTGTGACGTGTAATACCTATCTACCGTTTATAATAAGATATTTTTTGTTTGCCTGATTTCATCTTCTGTGAAACCTGATTGCATATGAAATGTTACAACAAAAAAGTGCAAGTTAAAGTCTTAAGTGCATACAACATGCTAAAGAAGCTTTCTATGTGCAACAAAATTGGCTTACCTATTTACATGTATGTATCAAACTACACCTGCAACATCTAATGCTTGAGTGACCACCCAAAATATGTTACATCCTTCATGCCTAGCTATAGAGTTTGTCCAATTTCCCATCATACAACAGTCAGAAGCATCTGTGGGGATTGAGAAACTAATTTCAATCATGGAAATATGCAATATTTTCTATACTCTTGTTTCTTTTTCACACAAAGAAAGATAAATTATGTCATGGTTTCACATACGAATAAATTGCCAAATTCAGTCTCCTACATGTTCAGAGTTATGTAAGGTTGCAAGTTACTTACTCTCGATCATCAAGTAAAGCTACACATCAACGAGTCTTATGTTACAACTTAAGTTACAAGCTTTGCACAATAAGCTTGTAACTTAAGGTCACAAACTCTCATGCCACTTCTTGAGGGTTCTCCAGAGCTATTATATGCATCTTAAACAAAGCCGCAGCTTCTTCCCTCTCCTCGAGTTGTCCCAGCTTCTCGTATACCATCGCCATTAAGTACAAAGCTTCAGCTGCCAGTTCATGGTACTGCGCAATTAACACATCGATTAATAAGTGAACCAACGGTGGATGACGGTACTAAGATCCAATTTTTTCAGTTATGATGAGCTAAACCGAACCCTGACCTTAGATATAAGATTTCGGTTTATTTTTGAATCAAAAGCAACATAGCATCTCTTATGCAGTTATGTGGGCGACAGAATAGAGTTCAGGTTTTTTTTAAACAAAAGCTACATAGCATTCTAATTTGGCATTAATTACCTCCAAAGCCTCAAGCTCATCTGAAGCTTGCCTTAGAGAATCCAGGACAGTGTCAGAATCTGTGGAAACTGGTGAAATATAGTCAGACCAACAAACAAAAGTCAGAACCAAATAGAAACGTGCAACGAGCAATACAAAACTTTATTCGTAGCGTCAAATTCTGTCCGTTACATTCTGAACATCCTTACGTAGGTTAATATTACAGTGTTCCTAACGTTATTCACTTTAATTCATTCTGTTAAAATAGAGAACATGTTGGATTAGTGCTTTCATTGTTCCTCCCTTCTGAAAAGGCAATGACTACTCGAGATTGAATACTTTCTCTGGTGAATACATTTAAGGTCCAAAGCCATCTATGTGGCAATGGCATCACCCCTTTCATATAAAAATCATGATCATGCAACTAAGAAGTATGAACTATAGTCAAAGCAGTACAATACAATAAAAGCTACCTGAAAAGCTTGGATCAGACAGATAGCAGTTTGCTTCAAAGATGTATGCTCGAGCACGCAACTCCAGACCTCCATGGCCAAGAATAATAGGGAATGCCCCATGCAAAAGGTCTAATGCCCGTTTGGCATGATTTGATCCGAGACCAAGCCACAGTTCGGCAAGCGTGAGAGTAGCTGATGCTTTGAGAAGATCCAAGTTGAATGACTGGCAAAACGAGATGCTTGCCAGTGCATATGGAAGACCCAGGACTGCATTTCCTGACTTCTGAGAACCAAAAAGGAGGGAAGGGAAAGGTGAAGTCCGGCCAGAAAACCAATAGATAATTGAAAATAATGACATGTCGTCTAAGACCAAGCAGCAGAGATAGAGAACATTCCGAAGAAATACATGCATGTTAAGCTATGCATGCGAGGAATAAAAGCCAGAAACCAAAATGTTACTACTGCTTGTAAGGCGGAAATAATATTCAATGAAATATCAGATTCCAATCAGTGTGCTCTCAAGCTACTAAATTCGTGTAGCCATGTCATACCTTATGGATCTCTGCAAGCAGAAGAAGAACAGACGCCTTTTCAATTTGCAAATTGAATTTGTGGCACGTGCAGAAGAGGGAGTGTGCCACATTTGCTGCCTGTAGAGAACGTAGTACCAAAGCAAAATGAAGATTCACTAACAAAGCATAGCACATGGCCTGTAATTATAGATAGCAGATGGTCAACAAGGATTTAGAACAAACCTGGCTATACTGTTTTGCTGCAAGCAACGTCCTAGCTTCACGAAGACTTGCTTCTACTTTCAGCTCTATGTCTACACCCATGGTGGTTGATGCCAAGCCTCCTAGCTCATTGCACATTCGTTGAGCTAGCTTTAGATTCCCACTAATGGATTTAACAAAGTTAGAACGGCTGACTTAAGAGATAATGAATCCAGTACGATAGAGAGCTTCTGTTCAAATTCTATATCCAAACGAATGTTTTATACAGTTTCAAAGCATTTGAATCTATCTACATAACCTTCAAACAAAATCTCAAACAGAAGCATGTTCTTTAGAATTCACGAGTGCTGTAAAATAGTGAAACTCTGGCACAGAATAACTAAGTTGGTTAGACACCCCCTTCCTTTCCCGTAACCATGAAGCTACACTGGACTAGGAGAGAGTATAACAAGTGGAGTGGCATGTATAGGAGACTGGGAACCTTACCGATGCAAGGCATGTTCATGTAGTAGCTGCAACTTGAGCAACAATATTTTTGATTTTGATACGGTTAAGAACTTTTCCTCCGCAATCTTTAGAGCAGCGAAGGCATCTGGAATAGCATTGGTTTCAGAAAAGAAGTCAATGTAGGAAAAAAACATGGATCAAGATCTTAATAAATTCCCTGCGTGCAATAGAAGCAGCAGCATATAAACTTAATCAGACAAATTAGCACAAAGTTCGGACTTTTCTACATTGACATGGTATTCCTTGTACAGAAACATAATATTCAGCTATAATTTATTATTGCGAATGATCATCAAGGTACTTTTGTATTGGTTCATTCAAGAACTGAATGACTGAGGCACGTATAACAAGGCGTTCATGACCTTGTGCAAAGAATCTAACCTTTGTATCCCTTATATAGTGCCAAATGTTGAATGAGCTTCAAGTATGCTAACTCTGCATCAGATGAACTATAGATGCAAGAAATAGATCAAAATCACTCAAAACGAATGTAAGAGATTGTTTTAGAAAAGGGAAAGAGCTAAAAAGGGAGAGGGAGAGGAAGAGGAAGAGGAAGAGGGACTGAGAATAGAGCAATAAAGTGATACATTTAAAGATAATTACCTCGATGAGTCACCGAATAAAGTTGCATACACCAAGGTATTCATCCGAGCCATTGAAGCGCTAACAAAAACAAATGGATTAATAAAACTACAGAAAATCAACAGTTCAAATTCCTATGGTTAGTTGTTAGAAAGGTAAGGCCAGCAAGTGGAAAAATTGTATGAGTTATGAGTTCATCAACATTAAGGGTTTGAGCGGTGAGAAATTAAACTTTGGCCTTACTAGTTACCTTACTTAGAGTGAAATGCATAAGCTTTTAAAGGAAAGAAACTATGACAAAATGAGTGAAAAACAACTTCCCAAGAATGAGAAAACAGAACAAAGATGGAAACACAGATAAACAACAGCATGTGGAGATGAGTTAGATAATCATGATTTCATTCACTGAGTGGGTACTTTGAGCATCAAAAGCAATATGAGGACAATGCTAAGGAGATTAAACTTATATATTAGCAGATTCAGCTCATATTGGAATACATGCGGGACTCGTATACTAGCAGTTTACAGCATTTTCATGGTCAAAACAAACCATTTCACAGTCGCATAGAACCAAAAAAGTTCCAAGAGATTGTTTTAGCTAACAGTAATGTCCTCACAATTTACCATTTCTTTCTGAGAAATAATTGAATGGGAATATGCACCACCTTTCAAATAGTCAATTGAGACAACACAGGTATATGGAAATTGTGTGGAAGAAAGTGCCTACATCAAACTTGCAATGAACAATTCTCACTAATTAATGCTGGTTAATTTCTAGTTATGTGGCAGAGTTTTCTAAGAAAGTAACAATCATCTTCAAACAGAAAGCCAACATCAATCATACCTGCCATATAACTCCCATGAAGTAGCCCGTAGTAAATATGAAGCACCTATTAATTGTGATACAGATCCAGGAATTGAGACCAAACGATCATAGAACTGGAAAAAATTCGAACTCTTCCCAGAACCAGAGTCCTGGGAAAACACAGGTTGACCCCACGGTTTTTGCAAATTTTTAAGCCAAACTGAGCTTAGAGAACCATCAACTGTCATTGCAGAGTTTTCAGAAGAAAAGTCGCTAATTAGGTGTGCACCTAGTCTTATCTCCTGCCATGGATTATTCAAGAACTGATTAGACATCAAAAGGAAATGTGATATTTCACTCTAGTCAAAAAAGTAAGTTGGTATATTCAGTACCTTGCAGACACTAACTGGACAAGTTTTGTGACGCATAGAAGCTTTGGGACCAAACGACAGTAGAGGCCTTTGCACATGCTGTATTACAACAAAATAACGTTTCTGATTTAGCGTAAACCAAAGTTAGATAAACAATGATATGGATTTTGTCTCACAAGTTGGCAGTTATCAAAGAAGCAGAACAAAAATAAAAAACAAATAATTTTAATGTAAAAGTTTGTGCAAATTCAAGCTTTATATGTCTATTACAGGGAAAAAAGGAGGAAAGAGTTGAAATGAGGACGCATGCCGAAAGGCAAACTAGTTATTTCTCTTTCTCTTAACACATCATATATTTTATAACAGAAATTGCTGACGCTGAAATATTTTTCTAAGGAAACAAAAAAACTTTAATTGCTCCAGCTATTTCCTATCTATCTGTCCTATGTGCTTCATCCCTTTTCTTCTGTGTTTGCCTTTTCTCATGAGCTACATCACTAATTCTTCTGTAAAAAATAAGCTCGAAAAATATATATTCCCCACATGTATGTCTCTATAAAGAACTCCTCTAAATGCACAGAGCACTGTGGTAATTCACTGGTTCTTTGTGCATCAAAAGATATAAGCGAACATGCATGGTTCTACATGAAAAATCATACTACAGATTCCCAGGACAGATCAGAGATAAATAGAAATAAATAAGGCAAAAACTATGTTGATTAACAGTTAGGTATAGATCTTACCATCAACTCAAATTTAGCCATCGCAAGATGATTAGAAGCCACTAAGCGTCTTAACTTTAAACTGTCAGCTCTCCTCAAAGACTCTTTTAAAAGTATGTACACCCTTTGTTGTACAGATAATGAAGACGCAGTGCTAGTGACAGGTGAGTACGAGGATCCGAGAACACTGGTGGTACTTGCAATGCCCATTTCTGATAACAAGTTGCTCATTGCTGCTAGCGTATAGGCTAGACAAGTATCATTACTAAGCTGCAGAATTAACAAACGTTTGAAATACCATAAATGAACTAAAGCTTGAACAGCAGTATCTTTAAACAATGTAAGCTGTTAATGTTGCTCATGTGAATGCATATTAGAGCCACACGAGAGCAATGTGATCCTTCTAGCATGACCGAATACAACAAATTTCATATCTGCTAAGACTGTACAGCCCATGGGACCACCTAAAAATCAGTACATACATATGGGAGTATATTAAAAGTCAGTGCAATATATCTGGCAATTAAACATAACTGGTTTTAAGAGACCTAAATTGCTCACAGAACTTGGTGATATAAGAATAGAAGAAACAAGCTCAAATTCAGCTCAAGGAAACTTTCATAAAAACACACGTCCTGCAGGAATTTATCAAACACACCACTTTCTTCGAAATATACTATAAACATAGGTAACAGCAGATGAATGAAGAGAGCATATACCTGCTGCGATACACGCACAGCTTCAGTTAAAACCTGTGATTGAGGAAAAACCATATTATAAGTAAACCAAACAATGATAAGACCATATTTCATGTCTAGTGAGATCACTTATAAATGTGAAGTTAAGATAGCAAGTCCAATAGTCACTCAATTCACAGTGAGCGAACTGAAGGTTGATATTGCATCTTTATATACCCAAACCGAGCTCACAAGTTTTTTCGACAAATATACCAAGGCTAAGACACCATGAAAAAGAGAAACTTCAAGAAAAGGTTTTGCAAAAGTCTGTCATACCTCAAATATATCACTGATTGTATGGGAAAAATTACAAGTTTTTCAAGTAATCTATCAAAGTGAAGGTGTGAGGTTAACAAACTCAAGATACATCACAAATGGGCATCACTTATTATTAGCCTCGCCAACAGCCCAGTAAACTATCCAATGTACAATGTGGTCCATCCAGGCAGGATTTAAAGGGTCAAGAAGCTATTGAGAGAATTAATTCTCACCTCTAAAGCCAGATTAGGATGCCCAAAGCGGAAATGCATCATTCCTAAACATAGCAAAGCAATCTCGTATCTTCCATACATGCTGCAACCAGTTGAAGGAGGAACAAGGTCAAATCCCTCAGTCCCTGCACTTTTAGGCAATGGATCATGGATCAGCTTATGTTTGAAACACAGTTCCTAGTGCCACATATCTAACAGGCAAACAGAACTGGGTATTTACAGGAGTCACATGCAACCCATACAAGCCTTCATCAGAAATATTATTATTATCATAAATTTAAAGGAAACAGAGAAAAACAGCTAAGAGTACAGATTACCTGTAATCAAAGTAACGGAGGAGATTATCCAAAGCAGAAAAATAGTCATCGCTGTGAAGTTTATTCAAGTAACGCAAAAAGTGAACCTGCATCATTGCATGCCGTAAATAACATGTAAGAATATCAATCAAAGAATGAATAAGTTATGAATCCACTACAAAGGAAAATATAAAAAAGCAAGACATTACACGATGCAACTCAGGGGCTAAATTCTGAAGCTGCTCAAGGAAACTTTCAATCGAACTTGAAGAGAATGAACTTCCATGGCTGACATCAAATTACAAGGAGATGAAAATTTTTTAAAAAAAATTGGCAATACTTTTGACAGACATATATCAGATACCAAGGAAATAAAGGCTTTACGTTTCAATTGCATCAGCCTGCTCCATTAAAAACCCTTGTATCGGCAAATTTGTCCGAAGGAATAATGACTCATCAGCCAGCGTATCCTCAACTGTACTTGACGAGGTACTAGCAACTGGGGTAGCCTCTGTATTTTTCTTGTTGGTTCTTGATTTTTCCTTCCTAGTAACTAGCAAACCTGCATGTTTCATTTGTTCTGTGCATTATTATAACGTTGAGAGCCTTACAAAACAAGTGAGTGCCAAAACATAAGAATGGAAAAAAAAAAGATTAATTAAATTAGAGTATATTGTTTCTACATTAAGGAAGGGAAATATCTTCAGAAGCCCAAACTTTGAACAATTAGAAAATCTATAAAAAAATCATAGAAACACTTCAAAAGTCATCGGATAATAGTATGATACAGGTTGAACTTTGATCCTACCATTGATGCTAATGCATCAGAAAAGACACGTTATCAAACATATACGAGGATAGCAGCGTCTAAATTACAGCCTGATCATGAATATAAAAACTATATTTCCTCACTATTTTCTAGCACCTGAGAAACTCTAAGTTTTCTTTGAGCATAAATGCATGAATAATAAGGGATACCTTCTGTCACTTTGAAAAGTGCTTCCGGCGTATGAAGGTGAAAAGGGAGACTTCCAAAAGCATTTTTCTGTAACTCTATTTCTTCGGTTGCTTTATCCATCACATAATTCTCCATATCCATCTGATCATATTGTGTTAATGACTCCAGATTTTTATCAGATGCATCATACTGAGCAGAATAACATAGTTCTTCTTTGCAGTAAACTTCAATGCTTGAAAAAAGATGACAAACTCCCTGCACAGGATTCACATATCAATGAAATGGACGGTTCTTTCAGACATTCACTTTTGTGTTTCAGCAGCCTAAAGACAGTAGACGGAAAATAACAAGAGCTGTATGACAGATATTTCTGATATTATTTTTAATTTGAGAATTGGGTGTCCAGACCTAGGAAAAGGGAAAGCAATCAGGGGGTTCGCTTATATTCATCCTGAACACTACAGCTATAAATTACACTTCAACAGGTCTGTCAGAGTTCTGCCATCAGATCTCATATATTAGGGCACTTATAAGTGGGTCTACATATTAAATCTAGCCTACACAAGTACTGATGAATGTCTCGTGCTTTCTTTTCAGTTTTGCTGCTTAGTGGGTCAAGAAACAAACAAATGCCGCATAGATATTTAGACTACAATAAAGTGGAGCTGACGTTTAAACTATAAAATCTGAGTTCTTCAAGCAAAACCTCAAACTAAATAGCAAACACTTCCTTTAGGATCTTAAGTTGAATAGTAGTACTATTACTCAGTCTCAAAATAAAACAAGAAAAACAAAAACGTAGAAAGCACAATACCTCGAACGATAAAAGGTTAAATGCCAAAATGCAACGACGAACAAACATTCCCAAGTTGCTGTTGGGATCCAAAATAATCTGATCATCTTGCACAAAACCGCTGCCAAGTACTCCTACATACAAAGAAATGATAACTAATAAGATTCAAACATGATGAAAAGAAGAAAAACGGACCTTAAGCAAGCGGGTAGCTAACCTCGCATTTCATTAAAAAAATTCAATAGATCATCTGGTGAAGACAAAGAGGAAAATCTTTTAATTAATTGGCCAGATAGCCACGCATCCATGTTATCACCAATTCCCCTCAACTGGTTCAAGAGCTCTTCCAGCGTGGGCTCGAATATATCATCGCAAGACTGTAACATGAATATCAATCTCGTCAGGGAAAAAAAAAACATTTATTAACACACAAAACTAACAAATCCACACTTCATAATTCAACGAAACCTAAACCACAGAGAATCATGAAATCAATATAAGTTACAGAACTCTCATTGACTTTGAGCTGAACTAAACCTCAAAAATTAGGCGGAGAAAGCTATAAGAAATGAAATAAAGAAACTCGACACAAGAGCAAAAGCTTCCAGTATAAGAGACGTGGCAGGAAGCTCACAAACACAGATCGCTGTATTAAACCTTAAAGAAAGCACAGAAAACGATAAGATAATGCAATTGAAGAGAGTGAAAAATGGAAAACCTTAGTGAGAGAGAGCAAGTAGAGGCCGAGGCGGTTGTGCTGAGAAACGGAATGGAAAGGGTAGGGAAGATACGGAGCAGAAGGAGCGTATATCTCCAGGAGAATGCAAACGGAGATCTTGTGCGGAGTTACCGAAAAAGCGCCGGCTGTTCTCGTTAATCCGGCCATCTCTCTCTTTCTCTCTCTCCGTTGCCGCCGCTCGCTTTCGAACAACTCTCGCCGGGTATTTCCTCCGAGAAGCAGCTGGGATTAGGGCAGCTTGGGGATTTATTTTGAAAATTTTGACTTGAGTCACCGGGAAAGTGAGAGCACTGGTTTGAAAAGAAGAAAAATAACAAAATCCTCACCCCCTCCTATTTCTCAAACCGGTTGTGTCGTGCCGGTTAAGAGTATCTTACCTAGAGCCTAGAAGGGACATTTGTTAAATAAATTGTTTTCTTTTATACAGGACAACATTGGGTGATAAATTGTTTTCTTTTATACAGGGCCAAGTAATCTCTGCAATCCATTTCTTGCCTAAACGAAAACACCAATGGAGTCAACGGCCACTGTTGCATTGGATCGTTCAGCTCAGCTAAAAGCGTTCGACGAGACCAAGACCGGCGTGAAAGGCCTTGTCGATGCCGGAATCGCAGAGATTCCTGCCATATTCCGTGCACCTCCGGTTACTTTAACAAGCCCAAAACCACCTTCATCGCAGTTCACGATCCCAACAATCGATCTCAGAGGAGGCACGGACTCGATCACCACGCGGCGGAGCTTGGTGGAGAAGATCGGAGACGCGGCGGAGAGATGGGGTTTTTTCCAGGTGATCAATCACGGGATCCCGGTCGAGGTGATGGAGAAGATGAGAGAAGGGATTCGTGAGTTTCACGAGCAAGACCCAGAAGTGAAGAAAGGGTTCTACTCTCGAGAACCGAGTAGCAAGATGGTATACAACAGCAATTTCGATCTCTTTAGCTCACCGGCTGCCAACTGGAGAGATACACTCGGTTGCTATACGGCCCCAGATCCTCCAAAACCGGAGGACTTGCCCACCGCTTGTGGGTATGATTTTATTACATTCTTAGAGAAAAAAAAAACAGTGTTTTTGGCTACAATTATGATCAACTTTTATTGTCAGGGAGATGGTGATTGAGTACTCAAAGGAAGTGATGAAATTGGGTAAATTGCTCTTTGAGCTTCTCTCAGAAGCTCTAGGGTTGAACACAAATCACCTCAAGGACATGGACTGCACCAATTCATTGCTGCTGCTCGGCCATTATTACCCGCCATGCCCCCAACCCGATCTTACTTTAGGCTTAAGCAAACACTCTGACAATTCTTTTCTAACTCTTCTTCTTCAAGACCATATCG
Source organism: Eutrema yunnanense (assembly GCA_002933935.1). Lineage (NCBI taxonomy): Eukaryota > Viridiplantae > Streptophyta > Magnoliopsida > Brassicales > Brassicaceae > Eutrema > Eutrema yunnanense. The sequence goes on along the minus strand of PKML01043843.1, from coordinate 21,995 downwards.
GAGGGCTTCAAGTTCTCCATCACCAGTACTGGGTTGATGTTCCTCCTCTTCCCGGAGCTCTTGTCATTAACGTTGGAGATCTTCTCCAGGTCAGCTAACTAACCCCCCTTTTTTTGGGGTTTTTGATCAATGTAAGGACTAAAATCAAATCTGACTTTGATTATGCAGCTTATAACAAACGACAAGTTCATAAGTGTAGAACATAGGGTTTTGGCGAATGGAGCTGGACCTCGAATTTCAGTCGCGTGTTTCTTCACTTCATATTTGATGGCGAATCCTCGAGTTTATGGACCCATCAAAGAGCTCTTGTCTCAACAAAACCCTCCCAAGTATAGAGACACCACCATTACAGAGTATGCAAACTTCTACAGATCCAAAGGATTCGATGGTACCTCTGGATTACTATATCTCAAGATCTGAGACATGCCATATATCATTGTGTCTAATAAAGATTTGATTTTTCTCTGTAATAACTTTTTGTTTAATAAGACTTGTCTCTCGGCCAGGCATTGTCGTTTCAACCTTATCTACGATCAATGGTTTTGCTAGCGACTGGTCCCATCTTCCAACCCGATAAAAAAAGTTTCAATTATTTTTTCCTTTGTAGGCTATGTTTATGTGTGATTGTATCAGATTATTCTGTTTTCTGATAAACAAAAAACGATGGAGACGACGAAGATTGATTCGTTCGATCGTGCCAGTGAGCTTAAAGCTTTCGACGAGACGAGGACGGGTGTGAAAGGACTCGTCGACGCCGGAATTTCACAGATTCCACGCATATTCCATCACTCATCTCTTAAATTAGCAACCCCTAAGCCACTTTCCTCGGACTTGCTACATCTCACGACGATCCCAACGATCGATATCCGAGGACGAGTCTTCGAGGACGCGATTACGCGCAAGAACGCGATTGACGGGATTAAAGACGCAGCGGAGAAGTGGGGTTTCTTCCAGGTGATCAACCATGGAGTTTCGCTCGATCTTCTCGAGAAGATGAAAGATGGAGTTCGTGGGTTTCACGAGCAATCCCCAGAAGTGAGGAAACATTTCTACAGCCGCGATTTCAGCCGGAAGTTTCGGTATTTAAGTAATTTCGATCTCTACAGTTCTCCAGCTGCCAATTGGAGAGACACTTTCTCTTGTAACATCGCTCCAGATCCTCCAAAACCACAGGAACTGCCAGCGATTTGCAGGTAGCTTAATCTCTATTCACCTTGGTTTTAGTTTGTCATGAATCAACAAGAACAGTCTGGAATTGTTTCAGGGATGTTATGTTGGAATACTCAAAGCAAGTGATCAATTTGGGGAAATTTCTCTTTGAGCTTTTATCAGAAGCTCTAGGGTTAAACCCTAATCATCTCAATGACATGGATTGCTCAAAGGGTTTGCTCATGCTTAGCCATTACTACCCACCGTGTCCGGAGCCTGAACTAACTTTAGGCACAAGTCAGCATTCCGACAACTCTTTCCTTACCGTTCTTCTTCCAGATCAGATAGAAGGGCTTCAAGTTTACCGTGAAGGGTACTGGTTCGATGTTCCTCCTGTTCCCGGCGCACTCATCATCAACATCGGAAATCTTCTGCAGGCAAGCTTGCACAATCAATGCAGTTTTGCTCAGTTTTTGCATTGTATAGATTAATCACCTTCCTCTTGGTTAAATGTTTTGTTTTTTGTTTTTTTTTGGTTTTTTGGGGTTTTGATGCAGCTTATAACAAACGACAAGTTCATCAGTTTGGAGCATCGAGTATTGGCGAACAGAGCCACAAGAGCTCGAGTCTCCGTCGCGTGTTTCTTCACCACCTCCATGAGACCGAATCCTAGAATGTACGGACCCATTAGAGAGCTAGTGTCTGAAGAAAACCCTCCAAAGTACAGAGAGACCACCATTACGGACTACACCACTTATTTCAATGCCAAAGGACTTGACGGAACCTCTGCTTTGCTCCATTTTAAAATGTGAACATGGTGAGCTACTAGCCTCCCACTCTCTCACACATATTCGACATGAATCTATATGTAACATATCTAGATTTGCAGATTAAAATTACTTGGAAAAAAGATCAAAAGAGTGCCTGAGGAGGAGAATTCTCAAGAGGTTCATAAACATCACTGTTTATACTTTACTCTTAATTTTTTATAAAGTTCCATAAAAGCCGCAATAAGAGTATCTTCATTGCTCATGAGTCATGATAGCCATATGTAAGTAATACTGTTCTGTACGAAAGCTAAGTTTCAGAACTAAACTACCGAGTTTGGTTGCACTGAATGCTGCAGCTGCGATATGTCTGAGTCTTCTTCATCCTCCTCCATCACTTCAAGTTTCCTGCATCACACACATTTATGGGTCGCTTATATAGTTTTCATGCCTTCTCCTTGGCAATAGCCATAAATATCGTTGAGATTTACGGTTAATACCTTCGAGGGAATAAACTCTGACCACCTTCTTCCGAAAGTGCCTTCTCCAATCTCACCTCGAATGGTGTTGCATGCCAACTCACTTTCTGATCCTGCGCAAGGTAAGAAGAATGTAACAACTCATTATGTATAGTTTCTGAATACTAGAGGGACCGAAAGAGCCTAGAAAGCAGAAGATTAAAAACGAGGAATTAATACCTCCTTGTATTTGGTAGTCGAATTTGGGATCCCATTCCCATCCCACCATTTGGGTGAGATCTCAGTTTGCTCATTCTCATTCCAGTGAGCAGCAACCAATCCAATGATAGGCCTGTCACCTGGAGTTATGGCATTGATTCCAGGTGTCCTATCGTTTAAAGCCCCAATGTTTTCGTTACTGTCTTCGTTGATTGATTTTAGCCAAGGAGAAAAGCTTGCCTCAAACTTGGACAATTTCTCATCTGAGCTTTCTTCTACCTTTTTCCCATAAGATGCTGAGGTGGGAGTTTCACCCTCTATCAGCTCTTTGTAAACCTGCGATTGAGCTTGTTCTAGGCTCCCAAGTAAATCACCGTCGACCTTATATAAGGATGCATTTTCCATTAGATTGGAAACTGAATGCACAAACTGTGATCTAATTCTAGGCCTTCCCCTGCCTGCTGATCCCATGTTTGCAGGATATATGGTTCCGGGAGTTTGCATCTCATCAGATAGCTTCATTGGGGTTGGATTAGGCGAGCTCACTGTAAAACTAATTTTGCCACCCATCTTAGGTTTTCTTGAACTGCTATTCTCGGAAGAATTAGAAGAGTGAGATTGATCAAGATCGCATTCAAACCGCACAGACTTAGTCTTTCCAGCTGTGAGCATTGGCCTGCCAGATGTATCCAACTCACCCTTAAATGCAGTGCCAATGCTCTCTACTTCATCAGGATCACTAGAAGCAGATGAGATCCTTGCAGTGTCCTGGACATCGATTATGCAGCTAATATGAAAAAAGAAATTAGTGAATTTCAGATCCATATATCTGTTAAACCTCTAGTAAGATGTGAGAATAATGTTAGCATAGAAACCACGCCAGTTATAAAAAAAACCATGCCAATTCTATCAAGGATAGCGTAAGGAGGCAAAAATGCCTGTTCTATTAAACAAAGTAACCTCTAGTGCTCTACCTGCTTGGTGTTTGCTCTGAAGTAAATGATGGTCTTCCCACCTCTTCACAAGCTTTCATGGGGGTTGGGGATTCATCCAAATGAAACCCTAACGCAGAGCTACTGGAAATCCATGAATGAAAATGGGAAGATCCAGAATGTTGAGGACTACTTAGATTTTGTGATGCTTTCCTAATTTCAATAGGCGTCTCCGGTATAGTACCACAAGCTTTAAGAAACCGCGCCTATGATTCCACGAGTAAAAGTAAATGGTTAGACTCTCAGAATGAACTCCTGAAAAATGGACAACCAGATTCTATTGATATATGCAGAGAAAGGATTCTCGGAACTTCAGAAGAGCTACCACAACTAATTACTGACAGTTTCTGAAATAGAATCCCTGCATTTTCATAAGAAACTGAACTAATTGCAAGCACTATAGCAAGGAAACATCTTTACAGAGGGCTCCATGAAAATGTAATCTGCATTCAGATATATACACTTCCGTGAGAGAATTAAGTAACAAGGCTAGAATGCTCAAAGCTCTAGAATCTATAGCACATTCATTATTGTAACAAAGAGCATAGACCTCCTCAGTAACAAAGAGCATAGACCTCCTCAGTAACAAAGAGCATAGACCCCATCTTATAATTACGTAAGAAGAGCTGTGGTAATCATAAACTTGCAAGAACAGCACAGATCTTGATCGGCATAAAAGAAATACATGCCTCTACTGTAATCATACCTCATCCCTTAGGCCTTTGTCAATATGTATAGAATCCAAATCAAATCTTTCTTTGTCAAGACAAGGCGAAGAAGCTGCTTTCTCTGGAAAATCAAGAACAACACACTTACATTAGCAAGAATGGCCCAGAAACAAGTAATCATCTCTATTCCTGATACATACACATCAAAAAGAGACTTACCTTCAGACAGAAACAAAGCGGACAAATGATTCTGCGAGTCTTGACCTTTCTGAAATAATAAATAAAAGATATTAGGAAGACGAAATTCAGGGTTAGATGGATGTGATTTTGGTCAAGAAAAGCAAAGAGACGATACTTGTTTTAGTCTTTAGACATCACAAGCAAACAGATTACATGCGTCATACACAAATCCAGCTCAACGAACAAACAAGGCATTGTGATTTATCCGGGAAGGATCTATTTCATCTACGATCATTGTAACAGCTAGATTAACACCCAAACGACACGATCATGCAGAGAAAAGCAAGAGAAGCGTAAGAATTACTTTGGATCTGGCGAATGAAGAGTGGGAGACGAGGTTACTAGTAGGGCGGTCGTCTCTGGCGCGGAAGCAGTCAAGGAAACAAGCCATGAATCTACAAGCCGATATATCGATAAATCTGAGCACGGATCTGCACAAGAGACTTAGGTTCCGCTTCATGAACAGGCGTCTCATATCATTTGATTTCTTGAAAGGCGAATCAGTGACCGAGAAACCTAGCAGTCTTTATCAATCAGGAGATGAAGATTTTTCCCGAGAAACACGCCGAGAATGAGAGAGAAAGAGAAAGCCGTTTTTTTCGAAATTTGAAACGAAAGGGTGCGAGAGGGAATGAATCAGGTGCGTGCGGGTCTTTCCGATCAAGAAATAAAAAAAGAACGCATCTCGCAGGCGCGTGTGAAATATTTATTACTCGATTTGGTTATGACACGTGTCGAGATTGTACCTAACCATGATTGGTATATATTTGATTTGCGCATTTCCGTTATGGGCCTTTCAGAAGATATAATAGCCTAAAAGGCCCAGACTCCGAGTTGTATCACCAGCCCATGCCCGCTAAGGAGTTTTTTTTTTCATTTTCTTGAAAGAATAAATAAAATTAATAAAGGGCAAAAAGGGTGAGGAGGGAGGCGGAGGAGAAGAGAACGAAACTCATCAAAGAGCTCCTCTCTGAAGCCGTGCTCACTAGTGTTGAGAGAGTGAGAGAGAGAGAAACCCTAAGAATCGATGGGGAAGAAGTTGTATTTGCGTCAAGATACAGAATCCTCTCGGGTTTGGGCCCCCAAGTTCCTCGAGGAGTTTCGCGCCTCCGGGAAAGATGGTGAGTTACCTCTTCGACTCTTTTGACTTTGATCCTGTCTCGGGAATTTAGGAAAAAAAGTTCTTCCTTGGATCTTAATTATTTCTTATGCTAATGGTTACCGTCAGTGATTCTATCAGATTGTTCAGTTTTTTGTTTGATTGATTGATTGTAAGTTTTTTTTTTTTCTGGCTTTATCTATTGTAGCTCACACATTTGACAGTAGTCTTACGAATAGCGACCGTGGCAATATTCATCACATGTGCCTAAAGATGGGTATCCGATCAAGAAGTTCTGGGTCAGTCACAGCTTAATACAGTTTTGGATTCGTACTACTTGAGAGCCTACTTTCTGACTCTCTTGGATTCTGTGTAGGAGTGGGGATCAAAGGCGTCTTTCGATTTTCAACCGTGTAGCTGGCTCTTCAATGTCAGACAGGGCAAAAAGGTTGGACAGAAGAAATAAGAAAATCCATGGCAACGGGGACGTTGAAGTAGCTGGCTCTTCAATGTCAGACAGGGCAAAAAGCTTGGACAGAAGAAATAAGAAAAGAAATGGCAAGGGGGAGGTTGAAGGACGTGCCAGTCGAAGGAAGCTCAAATGTGTGTCATTTCCACTGGAGGCAAAACCTGTTCTGCAGGAGTTATTTACTCGCTATCCTCCTTGTGACGGAGATACTACAGGGACATCATTGGGCATATATACTGGACACTTTGGCAATCAACGGAAATGGAAAGATGACTTTTTCGGCAAACCTCAGATGAACAAAAAAGATATTCTACATAAGGCGGCATCTCTGAGTTCTAGACTGGCAAACGATAAAGTTTTTCGGAAGGTTAGCAGTTAATCTGTTTTCAAATGATTTCTAATATAATTCTCTATACAGAATCTAGGTTTCAGAAGTTATAATGCTTGCAAGTAAAAGATATACCCTTGTTTTTGAATGATGTTACAGATCTTTAAAGCACGAACGAAGCTTCCCATCTCATCTTTTAGAGATGCCATCACATCTGCAGTGGAATCCAATCAGGTTATATGGGATTTTAGATATGTTATTTGCTCTTCTATTTCATAATTTGGGATGTGAATTTCGCAGTTGTTGTTTCAGTGGGGGATTTCTACTGCTTTCGTAAGAGTCCTTATTTATTCTTATTCTAAATGCAGGTTGTTCTTATTGCTGGTGAAACTGGTTGTGGGAAAACTACTCAGGTTCGTCTTTCCTCTTGTTGTTTGTATTGGTGGAGCCAATATAGTTATCCATCATAGGTTTTGATTCCAGGTCCAAAGCTACATAATATTGAGATTAAGTGTTGTGGTATAAGGGTTTGTGCCATGTGCTTGGATATGGTATATTACCATATCAATTTTATTTATAAAGCGTTTTCTGTTTCAAATAGATTTTTTTTTTTTTTTCATCTGTGAAGTTTCTCAGGTGCCTCAGTTTTGATATTTTAGGTGCCTCAATATCTTCTAGATCATATGTGGTATAGTAAGCAAGAATCTTGCAAAATCATTTGCACCCAACCACGTCGTATCTCAGCTATTTCAGGTTAGTATTTATCGGATTCAATTCCTGTGAATGTTTCAGCTTTGTAATTCTAATGCATGCCGTGCAAGCTGCTAACTCCTAGCTTAATGCCTTCTTTTCCTATTTTGAAGTTTCTGAACGAATTTCTTGGGAAAGAGGTGAGACTATTGGGAACAACGTCGGCTACAAGGTAAGGGGCCATTTTTGTTTGACATAAACGATTCCATATCATAGACACATGTTAATGGCTACAGGAAAAATCCTCTCTCAATATATCATTAACTTTATGATGCAAATCTAGGTGCGGCTGCAAAGTAAAGGTGGAAGACAGTCATCAGTTGTTTTCTGCACGAATGGCATTCTGTTGAGGGTGCTTGTAGGCAAAGGCGGTGGTAGTTGTGTTCCTGATATAACTCACATTATTGTGGTAACACATTCTTGTTTGATTCATGATATGTTTTTCATGTGTTTATCAAGTGTGCTTTTCCATTCATTTACATGTCCTGTTTGTCATCTTAGGTTCTCGTCTTTGTGCTCGTCGTCTGTAAATTGATTTTGTAGTTGTCTAAATTGGTCAATGACCTGTATGTTACTTTGTAGGATGAAATCCATGAAAGGGATTGCTACTCTGATTTCATGTTGGCGATTATAAGGTACACTCTCTAGCCTTCTTGAACACTGAGGTGCTCAGCTTGTCAAAGCGAACCAAAATTAAATCGATATGTAACATATGTTAAAAAAAAATGATCATATGGCTATTGCTCAATTGGTGTCACACTGTAATTTAGTGATTTAGATGCCAAAACTGCTATACTTGCTGTACATTTTTATATGAATTATTTAATTGAAGCTAAGCCATGAAAAAGATAAATTTTGTGATGGGTTTCGGTGATATTTTATTTTTCTTTGGGTGAAACTCAGATCAATTTGTGATGGCTTTGTTTGTTTGCAGGGACTTCCTTCCTACAAATCCTCATCTCCGACTGGTTAGTTCAGTTACTCTTCTTCGTTTTCCACTTCTATGATATAGTTACAATAGAAGAATAAAAAAAAAAATTTCTGTGGCAACAGATTCTAATGAGTGCAACTCTTGATGCTGAGAGGTTTTCCGGATATTTCGGAGGCTGCCCGGTTGTCCGAGTGCCTGGATTCACTTATCCAGTTAATTCCACTCTCTCTCTCTCTAGATTCTGCTTTAGTCTCATTGAACTGGAAAATAATATTTTTGCGTCTGTATATGCAGGTGGGAACCTTTTATCTTGAAGATGTGCTCTCTGTCCTGAAATCAGACAAGAATAATCATCTAATTTCTGCCGACTCGGATATACCAGTTGGCAAGCGTGATATTAAAGATGAAGATAAAGTTGCTTTAGATGACGCAATCGACTTGGCATGGAGTAATGATGAGTTTGATACTCTCTTAGATCTAGTTTCTTCTGAAGGAAGTCATGAGGTTTATAATTACCAGCAATCATCGACCTGGCTAACACCACTTATGGTCTTTGCTGGAAAGGGCAGGATTAGCGATGTCTGTAAGCTCCTCTCACTTGGTGCTGACTGTAAACTGAAGTCCAAAGAAGGTATAACAGCATTAGAATTGGCTGAAAAAGAGAATCAATTTGAAGCTGCTCAAATAATCAGGGAACATGCGGATAACTTCCAGTCCAATTCTCAGCAAGCACAAGACCTACTTGATAAGTATATGGCGACAATCAATCCAGAAGAAGTAGATGTGGGCCTTATAGCGCGTTTAATGAGGAAAATATGCAGCGATTCAGAAGTTGGTGCCGTTCTTGTTTTCCTACCTGGGTGGGAAGAAATAAGTAAAACGAAAGAGAAATTGCTTGCTAACCCCTATTTTGCAGATAGTGATAAATTCAACATTATATGTCTTCACTCAAGGGTTCCGGTAGAGGAACAGAAGAAAGTTTTTAATCGCCCCCCTCAAGGTTGTCGCAAAATTGTGCTTGCGACAAATATTGCTGAATCAGCAGTTACTATCGATGATGTGGTCTATGTGATAGATAGTGGCCGGATGAAGGAAAAGAGTTATGATCCTTATAATGATGTGTCAACGCTCCAATCTTCTTGGGTGTCAAAAGCAAATGCAAAACAGCGGGAGGGTCGAGCAGGGCGGTGCCAACCTGGCATTTGTTATCATCTCTATTCTAAACTTCGGGCAGCCTCTTTGCCTGAATTTAGAATTCCTGAAGTTAGGAGGATGCCAGTAGATGAACTCTGCTTGCAGGTGCTGTTCTTTCTATAGTAGATTTTGTCTTTAATGTCTAATGTCATTCATGCATGGTAGCATCCTGTTTGAGACTTCTTGGGTACTTGATTTCTTACTGATGTCCTTAAATAATATGTTCAGGTTAAGATGCTGGATCCGAGTTGCAACGTAAATGATTTCCTTCAGAAATTGATGGACCCGCCTGTTGATCAAAGCATTGCAAATGCATTAATCACCCTTAAAGACATTGGAGCTTTGACACCTCAAGAAGAGCTAACAGAACTTGGACAGAAATTTGGTCAGCTTCCAGTTCATCCTCGGATTAGCAAGATGCTGTATTTCGCCATATTAGTGAACTGTCTGGATCCAGCACTTATTCTGGCATGTGCAGCCGACACCAAGGATCCGTTTACCATGCCCTTGATGCCAGGTGAAAGAAAAAAAGCGGCTGCCGCAAAACTTGAACTTGCATCGCTTTATGGAGGCCACAGTGATCACCTTGCGACTGTTGCGGCTTTTCACTGCTGGAAAGATGCAAAAAGAAATGGTCAATCTCAGGAGTTTTGTTCTCAGTACTTTGTCTCCCCAAATGCCATGAAGATGCTGGATAATATGCGTGACAAGCTTCACGGGGAACTTAAAAGATATGGGCTCATCCCTAGCAATGATTCAAACTGTAGTCTGAATGCTCACGATCCGGGAATTCTCCGTGCTGTTCTAGCAGTAGGATTGTACCCTATGGTGGGAAGAATGTGCCCACCTTCCATGAATAATAGAAGGTCTCTAGTAGAGACTATTACTGGAGCCAAAGTTCGAGTGCTTTCAAACTATTTCAACATGTCCTCTAGCAAGGACGATGAAGCTTTAATTGTTTTTGATGAGATCACTCGAGGAGATTGGGACGTGCACATAAGAAAAAGTACTGCCCTTCCCACTATACCGTTGTTACTGTTTTCAGGAGAGATAGCTGTGGCTTCTACAGAGAGCTGTGATGCTGATAAGAGTGATGACGAGGAAGACCGCAAAGTAGAAAATGTAGATGTGATGGACATAGATAAAGCAGGTGGTAAGCCTGGAGAGAAAATAATGCTCGCACCGGAAAATTCAGTCCAGGTGGTAGTGGATCGGTGGCTCCCTTTCGAGATTACAGCTTTTGAAATTGCTCAAATGTACATCTTGAGAGAGCGACTAATGGCATCCATTTTGTTCAAGGTACATTAGTTACTAGTTATAGTGATATTTAACATTTAAATTCAGGTAATGGCATCCTTTTCAACCCATCATTTGCATTTTGTAGGTAAAACATCCAGAAGAAAATTTGCCGCCTCATCTCGGAGCTTCTATGTATGCAATAGCTTGTATTCTCTCATATGATGGGCTCTCAAAACCTTCAGTTCAAACTGTTGCTGTGGAACCTATTGCTTCAGTGGTAGATGCAACGGGTCTCAGAGATGACATACCTTCTGCTAAACCCAATGGGAGTCAGGAGAATGAACCGAACACTACTCCAATGGGGTCAAAACTCAAATCAACCAACACGTCAGGTTTGTGTAACATGGAAGAGAGCTTGTCTTCCAATCTCGCTAATGGGAATGTGCAACCTGACCCAAACACTGCTCCGATGGAAACTGTTTCAGAGTTTCAGCAACAAAAGAAGAAGCAGTCAAGGTCCAAAATGTGCAAGTCAGTCAATAACGTGGATTTGAGGAACATGGAAGACAACACGCCTTCTGGTCTGGCTAATGGGAATGAGCAAACAGAGGTTAAGCCAGCCAACAAATCGGATTTGGGTAACACGATAGAGAGCTTGACTTCCAATCTAGCTAATGGAAATGAACAACCTGACCCAAACACTGCTCCGACAGAAGCTGCTTCAGCAGTTAAGGAACCAGAGAAGAAGCGATCAAGGTCCAAAAAGCGGAAATCAGCCAACAACTCGGATTTGGGGAACATGGAAGAGAACAAGCCTGCTGATCGGACTAATGGGAATGAGCGAACAGAGCTCAAGTCAGCCAGCAGGTTGGACCCAGGTAAGGAGAAAGAGAGCATCGACACTACTCCAATGGAAGATGCTTCAGCGGCTAAGCAATCAAAATCTAAAAGGCGCAAATTAGCTAAGTACTTGAATTCGGGTAATAACATGGAAGAGAACGTGCCTTCCACTAATGGGAATGTCTTACCGAAGCTGCATAAGCAACAGAACAATGAGGTGCAAGCAGAGCCAAAGTCAGATAACATGTTGGATCATGTTAAGAGCAATGAGCAACCTGACCCAAACACTGCTCCAGCTGAAGCTGCATCAGTGGAGATCAGTTAGGAAGCAAAGCTGAAAGTCGAAGCCACAAAGCAGGAGAGAAGTGAGATGCACATAGTTTTAATGGCCATTATTTATCATCTACACAAATTTCAACGATTTTGTTAGGTTATTCCGTTATTGTTGTTCACGATTATTACTTTTTATATATGTAGGTTCTGCTTCTTGGTGCTCTTGTTGTTTAAACATATAGCCAATAAACTTTTCATTTAAAACTAGTGTTATTGAAAGAAGCAAAATCCTCAGATAAAAGGAGTTTGGCTTTAAAGTAAACAGATAGATCGAACGTTTTATGATGAATCTGACGTGGAACAAGAACAAAGCGTATCTGCCACGTGGCACATTAGAAGACCTCAACAACCTTATCTGGACATCAACAGAGAGATCCTCTAATATCCGAAACCAACCAATCATCTTCACTCTTCATTTCACCTCCATACATTATCACACTCCACAATCCTCAAAACACACTTTCATCATAACTTAACCAGACAGACAGAGAGAGAGAGACAAAGAGAGAGAAAGAATGGCGTACAGCGCGTGTTTCCTGCACCAGAGTGCACTGGCCTCCTCCGCCGCACGATCATCATCTTCCTCCTCATCCCAGCGCCACGTGTCACTCTCCAAACCCGTCCAGATAGTGTGTAAAGCCCAACAGCCTCATGAAGACGATAACTCCGCCGTATCTCGCCGTCTCGCTCTCACACTCCTCGTCGGCGCCGCCGCCGTTGGTTCCAAAGTATTTCCCGCGGATGCCGCCTACGGTGAAGCTGGTGCGAAAAAAACAAACTTTTAGATCATTTCATTTTCAGACCAAATATGGGGGATCAAAATTCAAGGGTGAAGAATCTTGAAAACTAATTGTGGTTTTTAATTTTTTTTTATTTTCTTGGTTTGCAGCAAATGTGTTTGGAAAGCCAAAGACGAACACCGACTTCACGGCATACAGTGGAGATGGATTCAAAGTGCAGGTGCCCGCAAAATGGAACCCAAGCAGAGAGATAGAGTATCCTGGACAAGTCCTTAGGTACGAAGACAACTTCGACGCCACTAGCAATCTCAATGTCATGGTCACTCCTACCGACAAGAAGTCCATCACTGATTACGGTTCTCCCGAAGAGTTCCTCTCTCAGGTCTTTACTCCATGACCTCTACAGAGATATTGATGAATCAAAATCCAGTAATCTGTGAGATTGAATGATGATTCAATTTTTTGCAGGTCAATTATCTCCTAGGGAAACAAGCTTACTTCGGTGAGACTGCCTCTGAGGTAATCTTTCCATTTCCATTTGTTAGAGAAAAACTGAAGCTGAAAGAACAGAATATGAGAATCAAACACCAAAGAGAATAGAATAAAGCTTAAATACGGTATCACCATTGTTACCTTATGTGCATTATTGAGTGAGTTCATAACTGTGTGTGTGAATCTGATGTTCCTTGCAGGGAGGCTTTGACGCCAATGCAGTGGCAACAGCAAACATTCTTGAGAAAAGTGTTCAGGAAGTTGGTGGGAAACCGTACTATTACTTGTCGGTGCTGACAAGAACGGCTGATGGAGACGAAGGAGGGAAGCATCAGCTGATCACAGCCACTGTGAATGGAGGGAAGCTTTATATCTGCAAAGCACAAGCTGGAGACAAGAGGTGGTTCAAGGGAGCCAACAAATTTGTCGAGAAAGCAGCCACTTCTTTCAGTGTTGCTTGAATGAAAGCAACACAACAGAAAAATGCTCTGCTTTCTTTCTTCATTTGTCTCCTGTAAAAAAAGAAAAATGAAACTGAGCTTTTGAGAACTATCAAGATGATTCCACCTTTGCGGCTTCCCTTGTGTACCTGTTGGTAACAGACTCGTTTTCTATGCTTGATAACAAAATTATATTCGGTAGATCTTTGCTCGCTCATTTGTATAGTGATTGCTCAACTTAAAGACTCAGGAAAAAAGCCATAGATTAATCCTTGAAAACCTAAAGACATTGAAGAAAGCATGTTTGAAGCTGATATAACTAAGGTATGGATTAAATGGTTTTCCTAGTTCAACAATGATGTTAAAACGCAGAAGAATAGAGACGTGTGACTATAAATAGAAATCTCTTACAGCAAGTCTCAAAGTCCCCTTTTTCATAATGATTTGTTTGGCTACTTAAATATTCTCCAATAAGCAAAGAGATTTTATTTGTATACTTGTATTACAACACTTCACCATCATCTATATGCCACTTTTAATTCATATCGTAACTTTTGAGCTTTACAAATGCTACAAACAGAAACTTTAAGAGTTCAGAGATACTCAACAGGGAAACCGACGACGGGGTTTATCTCAGAGGCCATGGACCGTAGCTCAGTCACTTCATTATCTGTCAGAGTCCAACCTATCGCTCCCGCAAACTCTTTAGCTTGTTCCGCATTCTTGGCTCCTGGGATCGGTATCACGTTCCCTTGTGCCACCAACCAGTTTAATGCTACCTGCACAGCACAAGACAAGAAAACAAAAAAAATCATATATTTGATGTTAATGAGGGCTTCACTCTTAAGGTTTACTCAACTTCTAAGTGAGCCATATGTGCTCTAGAAACATTTTTTCTCACATGATTTAGTTCTGTGGAGACCTTGAAATTGACAAGAAGTAACAATACGAACAAATATGTGCCTTCAAGTGTGTTTGCGTGTGTATGCACATTTAAATGACTGATGAAACAATATGATTATGCAAGTATCCAGAGTAGGATCACCATGATGTGGGTGTACAACTGGGACAGCTCAGCATGGATCACACATTTACTCTTGTTTATTTTCTCTGTATTTTACAGACTTCAACGTTGACCAGGAAAAAGAAAGATAGAGTGCGTAAGGAAAAGAGAAAGAACCTGTGTGGGAGTTTTGCTGTAGTTTTCGCCTATTTGTTTGATTCTATTCAGCAGGGGTTGAAGCTGTAATCACAGGTCATAATTAGTGAAGAAACCTGGCAGGATTATGATTGCTACGTTTTGTACAAAAATGTATGCATTTTCTCAAACAGCGCTTACTAGAGTAACGAGCAGGATAAGAGGGGATATTCATCAGGTTTATAACAGTATGATGTGAAAGCCATCGGAATTCAAAAAACCGTTTACAATGTAAGTATAGTTTTGCAGACATGAATTGAATACATGCAGTCAAATCTATTACCTTTGTTAAAAAGTCACGAGTATAAATGCGACCCCGAGGACCTGAGGGTGGGTTCTCTGGGGTGTATTTACCAGTTAGAGCACCTGGAGAAAACAATCGATGTTCATTTTCCAGAGAACGATGGATATGACCACAAAGCAAAGAAGATAGAGGAAAATCACCTTGAGCGATGGGGGAATACGCAATCAAAGTGACTCCCAGCTCATCACAAGCAGCCTTGACACCAGTCTGCTCTGGAGCTCTGTATATCAGACTGTAGTTGACTTGATTTGAGGCCAGAGGAATTCCTCTCTTTTTGAGTCTCTCATAAGCATCACGTAGTCTCTTCTCTGATAAATTTGAAAATTCAGTAAAATAACATCATTAGATATGAAGCTATCCTGATTTAAAAAGTGTTTTTTCTTTCAAGCCCCGCCTATCATTGGTGAGAAGGAGAGAAACAGATTGAAATGATACCGCTGTAGTTAGAAACACCGACAGCCTTCACAAGTCCTTGTTCAACAGCATCCCCAAGACCATCGAGATATCCTAAAACATAATTCACTAGATTGGATAAGGTTACCAAAAGAGACAAGACTCTTGTTCAAAGTATCTTCAATGCTGCTGTAGAAGAAGAATAAGAAGAAGAAAAAACCTTCATTTCCCCATAATCCAGGCCTGAAATTGAATCAAGAGCAAAACGGTGAGATTGTTCCTGAACAGTTTGTACTCCTGAAAAAGGAAAACAAATTACCAATGGAGTTGATAGAGATCGACAGACGGAAGGGCAAGGCGGGCAAGTGAATCTTTAAGGGCAGTGATAACAGATTGACGACCCAATCGCCATGGCAAAGCAGCATACTTTGTAGCAACAGAAATATGAGCTCCGGGATGACTCTCTTTTCTCTCCCTGATGAAACTGTTTCAGCAATGACAGGCAAGAGGAATTAATCTATGGCACGCAGCTACATTTGCAGCAGTAAAAACAAAATGTACCTTCCTAGAAGAGTTTCAGAGCTGATAGCACCCAGGGAAAACTAGAGAAAGATGGAAACAAGAATGTCATCGGTCTTCAAAACAAGGGGAAACCATATAAATAATCAGATTTTTACCTTGGAGCCATAAACTTCTGCGGTATCGAAAAAATCTATACCGTTGTCAAGACTGATATCGAAAGCACCTTTGGCAGCCTTCAGTTTCCTGTCTAACCATTCCAGAAGAAGCAGTCTTCTTTATTCATGAAAGAGAGAGGATCGAAAAAAAGGGAATTTGCACTGACCATCCCACTGGAAGTCATTCCAGTAACTGTTATCACCCCATGACCAGACTCCGATCCCAAGCTTCGTCACCTTCAGATCCGAGCCACCCAATTTCACTTTTGACTCTTCCGACTTCACCGGAGCCACGGAATCGCCGGAGGCTACTGCTCTGACCAGCTTCGGAACGAACTTTCCTCTTCCCCGGGAGCCTTCCGAAATAACATTGTTGAAAGGGAAGGAGAAGTGCGTAGCCATGGCCATGTCGTTTTTTTCTTCTGCGATGATTTGAAATTGGAAGAAGAAGAAGAAGAAGTTTGAGGTTGGGCTTTAGCGAGAGGTGAGAGACGGTGAAATGGACACGTAGGATGTTGGCGGGCCGAACAAAATGTTTAATTTTTAACCGCTAAAATACAGTGAAAATGTTTAAAAGATAAATTACCTTGTTTAGGGAAATCAACTTATAATAAGTTTCTAAATAGATAGAATTTTTAAGAGGGATCACATCAAATTAGAAGAAGGTAATAATAATAATAATAATAAGTCATTCTCTCTCTCTCTCCCACTCACCCAATGGCAACAATAAACTTGCCATAATCTCTCTTCTAGCACAACAAAATTGTGTGCAAAATCAATCATCAAATGAAACATAATGTCATCTTTATAGTGATTATTGATTCTGAAAGTTGCAAATGAAAGTCAAGTTTCAAGATTCTGGTGCTGGAGATGGAGATGGAGCTGGAGGTTTCAGGAGCGGCTGTAGCGCCTTCACAACTATGCTCATATTTGGTCTAAACTCAGATTCGTATTGCACACACAATGCTGCCACTGCTGCTAGCTGCATTGCCACATATCAACAACATATATGATTCATATTTTGTATCTTTCAGATATGTTCATGGCATGGAGAGTGGTGGTGGTACCTTAGCAACTGCTTTTGGAGGGTAATCAGCTTTTAGCTTTGGATCAATGCACTGTTTGACTTTATCTTCACTGAGTCTTGGTGTCGCCTGAGCAGAGCCAACAACATCAAATGGTAAGACCGGAAACGAGTTAAGATTAAGAACGGTCCAGGATTGGGCTAACGGATACTCACCCAGGTTACAAGACTTTGTTGACCCCGAGGCATCGTATGATCCACCGGTTTCCTCCCTGTCAGAAGCTCTAGAAGTACAACCCCAAAGCTGTACACATCACTCTTCTGAGTCAACTGCCCAGTCATCGCATATCTACATATGGGGGTGATTAACATGTTAGCTTCTTATTAGACATTTATGCAAACACAAACAATTGAGGGTTTAAGAAACCTTACTCTGGAGCATGATAACCAAAAGTTCCCAAGACTCTTGTTGAGTGAAGACGGGCAGCATTATCAGGTGCTTGATTCGAGAGATTGAAATCAGCAATCTTTGCTTTGTAGTCTTCAAAAAGAAGAACATTGCTAGATCTTATGTCTCTATGGATTACAGGAGGCTGAGACTTCTCATGAAGGTATTCCAAACCCCTAGCTGCCTCGACCGCTATTTTCACCCTCGTTATCCAGTCAAGTGTTGGACCTGGCTGTGCCCCTTGAACTCCCTTCCTACCTGTGATTACACAATATGCAACCAATCACATGGAAATATTTTTGTTTGTCACATATACATTTGGTCAAACCAAGGAGTTTATTTAGCAAGAGTGTTGGTTGACCAGAGAATTTCAAAGTCCAAGAAGCTTATCTCACCATGCAAGATGTCATGCAACGATCCCATTGTTGCAAACTCATATGCAAGGACGCGGAGGTTTCCATCAACACAAAAACCAAGCAATTGAATGAGATTCTCATGCTTCAGTCTAGAAACCATGGAAACCTAAGGAAGAGCAAAGTATTAATATAGCAAGTTGGAAGAGGATGTAAACACAAGCTTCCTGGAAAAATGCATGGATACCAATTCATTTCATTACAGAGCAAGGGGAAAAGAAAAGGATTAATAACCTGACTCAAGAACTCGGTATCTGATTCAGCTTCAGGTGCAACATCAAGTTTCTTCAGCGCAACCGCTATACCATCATTTAATGTCGCATAATATACTCTCCCGTAAGATCCTTCACCAATCAGCGCCTTTGATCCGAAATTTTCAGTCTTTTCCTTCACCTCATCCAAAGACAAGGGCGGAACCTCGATGGGAAGAGCTTCCTTGTGCACCTCATGCTTTGCAACGGGTGATGGTTTTGGATTCTTGTGGTTTGCTACATACATGAAGCACTCAACACGATAAGCAAAAATAGAAAACCAAATTGTTAGATGCACAGTAGGAAGTTATTAAGTTCCGGCCAAATGTCCGCTAATATGATAACTGCTGTGTGGGCATGGAAGTGTGGAGTATGTGAGCACTACCGCTAGAGCAAATCCCTCAAAGATTACATTAACCGTGCTTAATTAGATAACATACCATCAGATTGCTGCTGCGAACTTTTCAGTTGTTCCTCTTCGTTTGAGTCTTCTATTTGACATGTACAACAGATCCACTTGCGCATCCTTGTTCACTTCTTCAACAAACTGATGGTCCACAACCTTTGGCTCCTGAAATAGATAAAGTAAAGGAGATAGGACCAGATGTGCATCACCCAATAAATCCCTATCTCGAAGTAATTTCCAAGTTCAAAATTCTCAATCAAGGAAAGACACATGATCCAGCGTCCACTAGATTGAATTGAAGAAATAATTTTTCGGCAGGCCATGGATCCTAGATGCAAAATCGAAAAAGAAAAGGGACAACAGCCTCCTTTTGCCGCCAAAGAGAAATAATCAAATATGACAATCTACCAATCCAAAACAGACTCAACATTTACAAATCAGAAACGAAACCGAGATGAGAAATCTACCCAATCATATCCAGAGAAATCGAATGGTGAAATCTAAGAGAAAACAAAATCGAAGATGCGTCAAGGATTAGAAATCTAGAGACTAGACAGTTTCTACGAAATCCAAATTCAGAAGAAAAGAGAAAAGCGAATTCGTTACCCGTCTAATCTCCCTGCAAAAAAATCGATGTCCCTCTCAATCTCTCTAGGGTTCGCACGATCGTCTCCTCAACGTTGATGAGAGAGAGAGAGAGAGGGCTTGCTTGAAGGAGACGAAGGAGAAAGAAAAAATGAATAGCAAATGGCCAAAAGAAAAGCAAAGTTTATCTCAGCTGCTTTGGCGTTTAAAGTGGTTTACAAAAATATATATATAATTTCCAGATATGTAAACCTTATCATCAAATAAAGATATCGAATTATTATTATTATATATATACACAAAAACAAAACGAATTACAATATTTGTCTTCGCATTTTCCGGTCAATGGTCATCGTTTTATAACGAATTCAATTTGACTTCAAGTTGAGATTCTATAAAATGATATTTACAAAACCTCTATAGTTGTTTACTATGCTTTACCAATAATACTTATTTCTTTACCGAATATTTCTAACAAATGTTTTCTCTCACATACCATACTAATTATCAATTTGTGTGACATGCAAGAAAATAGTCATATACCGTTATATTGATATACGATTAAATCCAAGCAACTATAAAGTGTTCTACTTCTAATGTCAGCAACAAATATTAACCTAAATCCAGACAAACTGGATATTATTATTCAACAAAATATAGTATATCATTGGTGTGTTGGGGGTAAATAAGTAATTTGGAAGATCTCTGTTACTCTGAAGAATGTACAGTAAAGACACACAATATATAAATAAACCCTCCCATTAGCTGAACACAAGACAGGCACTGACTCTGATTCTCTGTAGAGAGAGAGCTTCTGCTTAGTAGCTTCATCAGGTAATGCCAGGCCACGTGTAACAAACAGATGGCAACCAAACTGTTTCAAGCAAAAACCAGCTTCTGCTTAGTAGGATCCAGACAAGATTTGCACAAGCTTTTGATGATTTTGTGACCATATTGCACCTAGAAAACTATACTGTACCACCTCTATATGGATTGTCTTCTCCGGTAAAATACAACCAACAAAAGGATGAGCGCAGCGCGCCAATCTACATACCTTATGTCTTTTGATCCTCAAGCTAGATTCATCCAGATACTTTGCTAGCTAATGGTTTTGAGATCTTCTAGGTCCCTTTCATATGTGCCCGTGCTCATCCTCGAGTCCATAGATGTTTGGAACCTTTCTACCCAAGCATGGCTAAACGAGATACAATGTCAGGCTGATTTCGCAGCAACTCGAGCGCATCATGACGATTAGCAGAGAATACAAGATAATAACTCTCAATACACAAAGCATCAATTATAGACCATTCAATTATGCAAAGACGTTCTTTTCAAGATACAACATCATCAATACGACAAGGTGTAACAGTCAAGAACATAGCATAAAACCATAACAAACCTACTATGAACACATCCTTCAAATGTTTTGACTCAGAGAATTGACCAATAATGCATGGCTTCTTATAAAAAATCCTAACACAAATCACAATATCTACAAATGTTTGGGCTTTAAAAGAGCGAGAAACTGAGTGCTATCACCTCTGAATTCCGGAGTGAGAAGAGAAGCTTGGCTCCACATAAGAGATGATTATGGGAATACTGAAAGAAAAAGTGAAAAGAGAAATGCCTTTAGATTATAAAAACACAGAACACAGACAATGCAAAAGAAAAGATTCTTAATAGTTACAGAGGGTTTACTCATTTATGGGTTCCCTCGTATGCTCCCACGTCGAACTTAAGAGACTGTTGCCATTATAATCAGTGAGAAATTCATCAAGGACTCAAGAGTTGAAGCTATTGGCTTGAATATCAAAGCAGGGAATCTATAGGTCTTTTGGTAAAGATCTTACAGCCTCTACCAAAGTCATGCTTACCTATACGAAGCATTAATGCAGTTGTAGAGTACTCAAAGGAAGCCAATCAACTCCATTAAGAATCATTAGAAGTATAATAAATTTACATATCATGTACAAAGCAGAACCTGCATATATAAACAGATGCATGTCACAAATTCATAGGCACAAGACATGAATTTACATAGACTCAGACCATGTGCGGTCTAAAACCAATAAACTTACAAAGGATTTGGTCCAAAACCCCAATGCGCCTCATGCTCCTAGAGGTCTTCCCAATACGTTATCCAATGCTTCCAATCTTGGAAATTTCAGGTTTTGACTAGGATGCTTAACATCAGATGTACCATCTATCTGAGCAAGTCAGAACTAGACATCATGGATCAATAAGCCTTGGCCCCATCAGATGCTTTCTTTTCGTCTATCCACTGAATTTCCTGCAAAATTGAGGCAATTTAGCAATGAAAAACCAGATTTAAATACCAATCTACCAATTTAGCATTGAGAAACATTAACTATTACTACATTTAAACTCAGAAGAAAGAGTCAAAGAGGACAAACCATATGAGATAGGAAATCTAGAAGCAAAAGTGCTTCACTGATCTTGCTGTTTCGGAAAAGTCCCTTGATAAGACTGTTAGAATTCAAGAGTATAGCTTGCGGAATTAAGAAAATAGAGAAGGGATTGCTTAAGAGAATAAGGGGGGGGGGTATTGGATCCAGAATTTTAATTGAATTTGAAAGAATTCAATTGAAGATATAGCAATAGAATATGACGTGTTTTACAAGATTTGATGGAACTTTTATGTTGATTTCAAAAGAATGCAAAAGAATTTGTTTTTAGATTTGAAAAGAATGCAAAAGAATAGAGAAGAATAGAGAAGAGTAGAGAGAATAATGGAGAAGAATAGAGAAGAGTAGAGAGAACAAGAATTTAATAGAAACCTTAATTCCTTCAAATTCAATTAAAATTCTGGATCCAATACTTAGAGAGAATAGAGAAGAGTAGAGAGAATAATGGAGAGAATAAGTCTCCAAATATTGTATTATTGATACATGTTACATCTCTCTTTATAGAGAATCAAAAGAGAGCTT
>PKML01043842.1:0-40056 GCA_002933935.1 Eutrema yunnanense | reverse complement strand
TGTTCACCTGGTACATAAACAAAGCACACACAACCAAAGACGCGTAAGTGTTCAATATATGGCTTAGAGTTGTTAAGTACCTCAAATGGTGATATGTCCTTTAGGACTTTTGTCGGAGTTCGGTTGATAAGGTAGCATGAAGCTAGAACCGCATCTCCCCAATAACTCTTTGGCACATTTGTGTGGAACATCATTGATCTAGCCACTTCCATAAGGTGCCTATTCTTCCTCTCTGCCACTCCATTTTGTTGTGGTGTGTGAGGGCAACTTGTTTGGTGTAGAATGCCATGCTTAGCTATGTGCTCTTTGAATCTAGCGCTTGTGTATTCTCCTCCATTGTCGGACCTAAACACTTTTATCTTGGCATTGTATTGGTTAGTCACATAGGTTTGAAAATTGATGAATGCCTCAAACACTCTATCCTTAGATGGTAGTAATGTGATCCAAGTATACTTTGATTTCTCATCTATAAAGGTCACAAAGTACTTGTTTTTATCCCTAGATATGCAAGGGGAGGTCCACACATCCGAATGTACCAAATCAAAACAATGCTCATAGATAGTAGAGGATTTAGGAAACACAACTTTGCAATGTTTGCCAAGAATACATGCCTCACAACTAGTGTGATCAAACGATATATTAGGCAACATTAATTCAAGTGCTCTTCCATGAGGATGGCCTAGTCTAACATGCCAAATTGCATCAACATTAGCTACATAACAAGAATTAAAAGATAAAGCATCTGAATTTTGTGGTGGCTCTTCGAGAATATAAAGTTCATCTTTGGATCCACCTTTCCCAAGTAACTTCCCACTTTCAATATCCTGAAAATGAACATCATTAGGACCAAAGATAGCATAGCAATTAAGGTCTTTAGTAGCTCTCTTAACCGATATTAAGTTGGATTTAAACCTAGGAACATACAACGCTTCACTTTTCTTGTTAAATAGTTTTAAATTTCATTTTCCTTCTATAGGGATTCCATCACCATTACCTCTCTCTACCCTACCCATAGCTAGTTCAATCTTGTCTAAAAGCTTAGGATTACTAATCATATGATGAGAAGCACCCGAATCTACAACAAGTTTACTATTGGGTTTATGAGAATAGAGAGTGATACCGGAGTTGTGGGTTTGGAATGCTTTGATGAAAGCTTCAAAGTCACTCTTCCGCACATAGTCCACGGAGGCTGCCATGGCTGCTTCTCCTTGAGGTGTGGATGTACTTGCTTGCTTAACTTCACCACCTTGAGAAATATTTGCTCTTGGTGGTCTCTTGTATCCTTCGGGCTTTAAGTGAGGATGAAGAGTCCAACACTTATCCATAGAGTGGCCGGGGAGCTTGCAATGCTCACAAGACTTTGAACTCCTCTTGTCATATCTATCATGCTTGTAGACTCCTTTGTTGGCTGTCATAAGCTCGGTTTTGCCTCCAAAGAGACCAATGTTTCCTTGCTCCTTCTGGAATCAGGCACACACCTCTTCAAGGTTTGGCAACTTGTCATCTCTAAGGATATGCTTGATGAGATCATTATAGATCGGATCCAAGGTGAGGAGAAGGCCAAAGACTTTGTCTTGCTCACGCCTCTCATTGAGGATCTTCACATCCGGGGTTAATGGTCTAAGCATCTCTAGCTCAGACCACAGAGTTTGGAACTTCCCAAGGTGGTCGGTGAACTCCTTGCCATCTTGATGAAGGTCATTGATAGACTTCTTAATCTCAAAGATTCGGCTTAGATTTGATGTATTTCCATACACACCCTTGAGAGTCTCCCATAGATCCTTTGGGTTCTCACAATAGGAGTACGCTTCCAAGATAGACTTGTCTAGAGAAGATTGAAGGAGACTAAGCACGGCTTGTTGATCTTCCTCCCACTTCTCTAACTCTTCTTGTAGAGCTTCTTCTAGCTCTTCACTAGACAAGGACTCCTTGTCTTTGCCCTTCTTCTTGAGGGTCTTCTTTGGGCATTCGCTTGATTCGACATGCTTCCAAAGTCTTCTACCGCTTATAGCGGTTTTAGTGGTTCTAGACCACAAAAGATAGTTGTTTCCTTTGAGAATGGTAGGAACAACCAAAGGTTTTGAGCTCTCAGTGGTAAGAACACAAGAACTCATAGCTTTGAGATTGAAGAAGATGAAAAAATCGTTTAGGAATTTTGTCAAACACTTGGTGGGCGATCTTAAGATCTAGAGAGAAATTGAGAATTTTGAAGAATTTTGAAAGAGTATAAAGGGAGAATCAAAGAGAGAATAGTAGAATCAAGATCATTTCTCTGATACCATGTTAGAATTCAAGAGTATAGCTTGCGGAATTAAGAGAATAGAGAAGGGATTGCTTAAGAGAATAAGAGATTAGAGAGAATAGAGAATAGTAGAGAGAATAATGGAGAGAATAAGTCTCAAAAGATTGTATTATTGATATATGTTACATCTCACTTTATAGAGAATCAAAAGAGAGCTTACAAAACCCTAAAAGAACTTTTCTTTGAAAAAGAGACGTTAGAGAACTAAAGGAGCCGTTGGAAAGGAGATGAGTATTTAATTCTCATGAGCTTTTGTACTGAAGGTTCTGTGTTGACGACTGTGTCCTCGACACAGAGACTTGCTCAAGTTCTTGAAAATCCTGTGTTGACGACTGTGTCCTCGACACAGAGACTTGCTCAAGTTCCTGAAGATCATGTGTTGACGACTGTGTCCTCGACACAGAGGCTTACTTCACTTTTCCTTGTTCAATAAAGACTACATAATGTTTGCATCTCCGGAATGACACATTTCTTCGTCATTTCCGAGAACAATTGAAAAGCCTTGTCCACTTTATTAGCAAGGCAAAGGCTTTCAATCAACGAGTTATATGTGCTACTGTAGCCAGCCAACTTGGGTGACAATGTTGCAACTTCTTCAAGAAGCCTAAGAGCCATTTCCAGCCTTTGAGCTTTAATAAGATTATCAATCAAAAGCCTATATACCTAAAGAAACGGGGCATTATCATCCTGGGCTATCTCATCGAGAAGCCCAAGAGACTCTATGAACTCTTTATTGAATCCTTCAATAACCTTGCGATATCCTGCTGTGTGTGTACTGTGTAGGCCAATGTGTATGTTTCATTTCTTCTAGAAGATTGGTGGCCACATCCAATACACCATTTTTGCAACAATGATCTATCAAGACCCTATAAGTAACATAATTTGGAGCAACCCCTTTGGAACCCATTCGGTCTAAGAGCTCAAGGCATGTGTCTATTTTACCAATCATTCCATAGCCATCAATCATCGCCGTATATGTCACAACATTTGGCTGACACCCTTTTTCTTCCATCATTTGCAGAAGCTTATAAGCTTCATCAGTTTTACCAACCTTGCATAAGCCATCAATCATCTCAGTGTATATAACCACATTGGGCGCACAGGAATTCTCAAGCATCTTAGACAATACTTTTGAGGCTAAATCTTGGCGCTTCACTTTGAAATAACGATCAATAAGAGAACTGTAAGTATATAAGGTTGCAGTGAATCCATGCTCAGACATCTCAGTTTTCACTTCTTGTGCTTCGTCTAGTTTCCCAACCTTACAGAGTCCATCAATAAGAGCATCATATACAATCTGATTCGGTTCACAACCTTCCATAGACATAGCATCCAACAACTTGCGAGCTTCTTCGACCCTATGCGACTTGCAGAAACCATCCAGTAAAGCTCCATATGTAACTACATTTGGTCTCTCGGTATTGTCATCAGAGTGCTTGAAGTACATATCAACATCTGGAACATCTTTGCTGCCACACATTCTTTCAAAAATCTGTCAAGCTTTCTCCGTTTGTCCAGCTTTGCAATGGCCATCAATTAGGGCCGAATATGTAACGATATTGGGGAAACACCCTTCAGACAGCATCGTTTCAAACAGCTCATTCGCATAATTGACCTTCTTAGCCTTAAGATAAGCATGGATAAGAGCAGTATACGTGACGATGTTAGGTGTACAACCAACCTTTCTCATTTCATTGAACCACTTACGAGCCTGTTCAATTAGACCAGCTTTACAAAAACTATCTACCATAATAGTATATGTGTAGACATCAGCAACGAGGCCACGATTTTTCATTTCTTCAAACAACAGAAACGCCATTTCCATTTTCGAAGCATTACATAAATAACCAAGGACTTTGGAATAGGTACTGGTATCTGGTATAAATCCCTGACCGATCATTTCACGGATAACACTGAATGCCTTTTCATATTTCCCAGCACTACAAAGACACCGTGTGAAGCTGCTGACATTAATCTTATTCAGAACAACCCCCGTAGCAAGCATTTCACTGTAAGCTTTCTCAGCCAATTCCAAAAGATCACAACTAAGTGAGTCTTTGTCACCACAAATACTCCCAATCAATATATTGTAGACAACATATCCTGGCATGTGACCACATTTAACCATCTTTTTTAGCAATTTGTATGCATATGAATGATCTCCTGATGTGCAATAAGCATGTACAAGAGAATTAAAAATCTTAGGACTTGGATAACAACCTTCCATCATCATCATATTAAGTACCCTTTTACACCTACCCAGCTGCTTTTTGTTCAAGCATCCACATAGCAAAGTTGAATATGTTACAACATTTGGAAGGCAGGAAGTAGCTCGCATCCTATTCAGGAAATCCATAGCCTCTTCAAAAAGCGAAGCTTCACACAGACCAGATATGAGTTTTGTATAAAATACAGTATCAGGCACAAAGTTTTCAGTTTCCATCAATGTCAGAGCTTCCCTCCACTTTCCTACTTTACAGAGGGAATAAGCAAAGCATCTAAGTGTAAACCCATCCATCCTAAGATTTTCAAGGGATATTTCTCGATGAACCAAAGAAGCAGAGTCCAAACGATCAGCCTTGAGAAATGCCTGAATCAGACAATTATAAGTAGATCTTGAAGGTCTAAACTTAAAATCCTTCAGCCTACCTAAATCCTCAAGCGCAATGCTAAACGACCCACTCCTGCAATGTGGAACTGCTTCTGCTTCGTTCTCCCACAGTCCTTCATGTCCCACTATCCTCAAGCGCAATGCTAAACCCTCTGTAACGTTTAAAAAGTCTTGTGTATGACAGGACCAAGGATAGCTTGTTCTCCATTTGCTAGTGTGGATTTGGGCTGCAAATGGTTTGACAAAATAAAGTGAAGGTGGGCTTCATGGGCCCATACGAGAATTGATAAAGAAATCAATTGGCCCAATCGGAAGCATGATCTGTATTTGTGTTACAAGAGGTGTGCGATACACAAGACACAAAAGCAGAGGAAAATAAAAGAAGTACAGACAAGAAGAGATGGGAGAATTCTTGAGAATACACTCATAGAAAGAAGAGAAAAACATATACCTAGGAGAACGTTTTTCTTGTGTCTTTAAGAGTGGTATTATTCCCGTCTTCTGTCTTCTTAAGTCCTTGTAGCAAAAACCTGTAAAAAGAGAGAAACACACACAGAAAGTGTTAAGTGTGTTCTTTGTAATCCACTTTGAGATAGTGAAGGTTGGGAGTGAGAGTACTCCCCCGAGACGTACCGGTTCAAGTCCGAGAACTCGGTGATCAATTTCGCGCGTGTTCGTTCTTTAGCAAGTAGCTTCCGCAAGCATAATACTCAACAGCTAGATCCAAAGCTTGTTTTTCTTCTTGTTTCATACAAGTGACCAATTACACGTTTATATACAATTGATATTGGTAAACCGATCTAAACCAACTGTACAATTAATTTAGTATGTTGAATCAGCTAATGGAGACTGATTCAACTAAACCATCAACTAAACCATACTATCTAATAGTCCCCCTCAAGAAGAACCTTCGAAGATATTAAGAATGCTCATCTTGGATTTGAGATGCTCGAACTGATGAGGAAAAAGTGGTTTAGTTAATATATCAGCCACCTGATCTTCACTGCGAACATGAAGAGTTTTGAGAAGACCTCTATCCAACCGTTCATGAACCGCATGGCAATCCTTTTCAATATGCTTTGTTCTTTCGTGAAAAACGGGATTAGTGGCAATATGCAGAGCTGCAGTGCTATCAGAAAATAACACTGGTGTTGGCAGCTGAATCCTCAAATCAACCAGCAACCTCTCTAACCAAGTGATCTCGCGAGAGGCAAGAGATAGGGCTCTATATTCTGCTTCGGCGGTTGAATGAGAAACTGTATCATGTTTCTTCGATTTCCAGGATATCATAGATGGACCAAGAAACATACACATTCCTGTTGTAGAACGCCTACTATCAGTACAGGCCGCCCAATCGGAATCAGCAAAAGCATAAAGAGTAAGATCAGGATCAGAAGAGTAAAACAGACCCTGACCAACAGTGCCTTTGATATATTGAAGAACTCTGTATACAGCTCGAAGATGAGCAGTTCGTGGAGCAGAAGAGTACTGACAGAGCTTATTCACAGTAAAGGTTATGTCCGGTCTTGTGATAGTCAAGTACATCAAACGACCGACAAGACTGCGATACATTTCCCTATCATGAAGTAACTCACCATCATTCTTGGAGAGTTTAAGATTCGGAACCATAGGTGTGGGAGAAAACTTGCATCCAAGCATTCCAACAGAAGTAAGTAGTTCCAAAGCATATTTTCGCTGACACAGAGATATACCAGCTGAGGTGCGAGCAACTTCCAAACCCAGGAAAAATTTTAAAGTCCCCAAATCACGTAGCTTGAAGTAACCTTTTAAAGCTGTAGTCAACCAAGCGGCAGAGTCAACAGCAGTGCTTGCAATGATAATATCATCTACATATACAAGCACTGCAAGAAAATTTCCATCCTCACAGCTTTTAACAAACAAAGTATGATCTCCATCACCCTTTGTAAAACCCAAATCAAGCAAAACAAATGAAAACTTCTTATACCATTGTCTTGATGCTTGTTTAAGACCATAAATGGATTTCTTAAGTCTTAAGACCGCACCTTTAGGTAAAGAGTCCCCCTGTCTATCAGCATAACCATCAGGTAACTTCATAAAAACCTCCTCTTCTAGATCTCCGTTGAGAAAGGCATTGGAAACGTCCAACTGAGTGAGAAACCAATCCTTCGATACAGAAACTTTCAACAAAAGTTTAACCGTTGTGAGTTTGGCAACTGGTGAGAACGTTTCTGTATAATCCAAACCCTCCTTCTGTGTAAAACCTTTAGCAACCAACCTTGCTTTGTAACGTTCAAGACTACCATCAACATGAAACTTGACTGTGAAAACCCATTTACAACCAACTGGCTTCTTTCCAGGCGGCAATGAAGTAACTTCCCAAGTATGAGTTGATTCCATGGCATCATATTCCTTATCAACAGCTTCACACCATTCTTTAGAACCCTTTGCCTCAGTATATGAATGAGGAATATGAATTTTGGTGATGGTGCTAATATAAGAAAGATGAGTAGGAGAGATTTTATCATATGAAATGGAAGAAGAAATGGGATAAACAAGATCAGAGTCCATTGAATAGCAGTGATAATCTTGTAAATGTGAAGGGAGTTTTCTGGAACGAGTGTCTAAAACAAGAGTTGGTGATATTTGGGAAGGAGTAGAAATTTGAGGTGAGGGAATAGTGTTGGTACCTGATGGCAAAGGAATTCATGGTGTGAAGAAATCCAGTGATTGTTCAGAGGCTGGATTCTTGATCAGAGGGAAAATGTCTTCGTGAAAGACAACATTTCGAGATATGAAAATCTGATTATTCTCCAAATCCATAATCTTGTAGCCTTTGTAACCAGTTGGATATCCCAAGAACACGCATGCTCAGTCCCTCGGTTGGAACTTATGGCGTTGCTTAGATGAAGTGGAACCGTAACACAAGCAGCCAAATGTTCTGATGAGGTTATAAACCGAAGCTTTCCCAGTGAGTAGTTCAAATGGAGCCTTGTTTGCGAGAAATGGAGAAGGAATACGGTTTATCAGAAAAACCGCTGTAAGAATGCAGTCACCCCATAGAGAAAGAGGAACTCCATACTGAAACATAAGGGCTCTTGCAACATTCAAAATATGCTGGTGTTTCCTTTCAACAACTGAATTCTGCTCAGGAGTTTCTGGACAAGAGTGATAAGACACAATACCCTTTTGTTGAAATAACTCTGTCAATTTAAGCTCTTGTGCATTATCTGACCTTACAGCTTTAATCCGCTTATCATACTGGTTCTCAATCTGTTTGATGAAGGCTGGAAACACAGTAATAACTTCAGATTTTGTGTGTAGCAGATAGACCCAAGTAGCTCGAGAATAGTCATCAACTATGGTCAAAAAATATTTGTAACCATCAATTGTATCAACTGAAAATGGTCCCCAAATGTTGATGTGTAATAGCTCAAAGATTGCATTACAAACATTATTCGGAGAAGGGAAAGAGAGTTTCTTCTGTTTGGCTAAATGACAAACATGACAGTAAGTAGTCTCCTTATTCTTGAGATGTGTAGTCCCTAAAACTTCAGAAATAACGTCCAAACGAGTAAAAGACGGATGTCCAAGTCTCTTATGCCACACTCCAATATCCACCACTGCATTGATAGAAGCTAATGAAGATTGAGTGTCCAACACATAGAGATTTCCAATCCTTCTACCCTGTCCAATCATCACCTCCTTGGTAAGATCCTAGATTTCACAAGAATTCTGATCAAATATCACGCGAGAAACAAGATCAGTAGTTAAACAGCTGATACTCAGGAGATTCAAGCGAAATTCAGGGATAAACAAAACATTCTTAATAATAAGACGTTTGTTTATCACCACTGATCCAACACCACTGATTTTGACCGTAGAACCTGTTGGCAGATTTACTGAGTTTGCAATAGAAGTGTCTATTGAAACAAACAGTTTACTGTCATGACAAACATGATTCGTAGCTCCAGAGTCAATCACCCATGTCTGGTTACATAAGGTGTGATTTGAAACAGTCAAAATCCCAACAAATTGCATTGTAGAGGAGGAAAATGAGATACCAGTGTTAGTAACAGCGGAAGTTGATGTACTTGCTTCAGTGATAGGACCATGAGATTGAGGTTGGAGGTGTGAGCTGAATAGAGCAATGAAACTCTGTATCTGGTCTTTAGTTAGATTACCCATGAGATCAGTTACGGTATCCGTTGGAGAAGACAGAGCAACTTGAGCTGTAACAGGTTGAGATTTCTGTGTTTTGTCAAGTGTTTTACCCTTCAGACCATAACCAGGAGGATAACCATTCTTCTTGTAGCAACGTTCTGCAATATGACCAACTTTGTTGCAGAACGAGCAAATTGGACGCCCTTTGTTTGGTCCAGACTGTGCATAACAGATGATTTGATCATCAGAGGACATAACATTTTCAGAAACGTGAAAAGCAGCAGGAGGAACTACATTGGAGAAAACTCGCTGGCTATCATCCTGATCCAAAATGTTATAAACTTCAGCTAAGCTCGGAAGAACCTTCTTCATAATGATCTGTCTGCGAATGATAGCATAAGATTCATTTAGACCAGCCAAAAACTTGACAATCTTAGCTCTCTCTGCCTTTAGTTGCATGCGAGCAGCTTTCCCACATACACAAGGCTCATCAGGCTCCTCTGTGCTTTCCAAATTACTCCATAATGTCTTCAATGTAGTATAGTAATCAGAAAGGGACATAGAACCTTGACGAATGTCTTGTATCTCTTGAGTGAGATTGAATGTTCTTGGCAAATTAGTCATATGAAATCTACTATGCAAATCACGCCAAATATCACTAGCATCATTCATTCTGAGAATACTACGATAGATCTGAGACGAGACTGAGTTTAACAACCATGATTTTACCATGCTATTACATCGTGACCAGAGACGAAAGTTAGAATCAGATTCAGCAGGACGAGGTAGTGATCCATCAACAAATCCGATTTTGTTCTTAGCATCTAAGGCAATACACATCGCAGCATTCCAATCATCGTAGTTACTACCATCAAGTTTGAGAAAAATGATTTGTAAACCTGGATGATCGGTATTCTGCATATAGAATGGAGATTGACTAGAATCCTGATAATCCATTATCGCAGCAGCTCTCGGAGCTCCAGAGTCTTGAGTAGTGACCACTGGAGGCATAATCTGAGGCAGATCTGCATCATTGGAAGAGGATCTAGGCGATTTCCGAGCGGAACTCGTCGAAGCTTTCGAACGAGTTGATCGACGAGGCAAATTCTTCAAGGACACCATTGAAGCTTCGGATCGAACCGTAAATCGCGAAAATGGAGCTCAAATTGAAGAAATCAAAAAGAAATTAGAGCTTTGATGGCTCTAATACCATATTAGTAGAAATTAGAAAACGAAGAAGATGAGAGAAAATACTGTTTTTCTTCTTGTTTCATACAAGTGACCAATTACACGTTTATATACAATTGATATTGGTAAACCGATCTAAACCAACTGTACAATTAATTTAGTATGTTGAATCAGCTAATGGAGACTGATTCAACTAAACCATCAACTAAACCATACTATCTAATAGTGTTCTTTGTAATCCTCTTTGAGATAGTGAAGGTTGGGAGTGAGAGTACTCCCCCGAGACGTACCGGTTCAAGTCCGGGAACTCGGTGATCAATTTCGCGCGTGTTCGTTCTTTAGCAAGTAGCTTCCGCAAGCGTAATACTCAACAGCTAGATCCAAAGCTTGTTTTACACGTTTTGACATTGGGAAATGAGAATTCATGGAAGACGATTGAAGATAGTCTCCCTCATTTTCCTGTCAGTAGTAGCCAGATTTTTGTATCAATGGTGTTTTATATTATGAAGCTTATGCTTATGCTTATGCTATGCTGACATAAATCTGAAGGAGAATGTATGGTGTTCTTCTGGTTAGCAAAAAATAAAAAAGTGAACTATAAATAAGCGAATTTGTAAACTTTCTATAATATATTCTATTGGTACCAAGAAAGTTAAAATATCCAAACCTTTATGGGCTTTCATTTAGGCCCATTAGTTTGGTGAATATATATGTAGAGAAAAGATACCGTAGGGATCGAGAGGACTAGAGTCTGTGATTTGTTTAGGTTTAGACGATGTCGGAGAACGAGGCGGCGATGCCTGAATACGCGACAGCTAAAATAGCGGTGTGGTGGGACATGAAGGGCTGTCCGATTCCCGAGGGTTATGATGCTCGACGGATCCGTCCGAATTTAGAAGAGGCGTTCAAGCAACTAGGCTACTCTGGTCCTGTCTCCATCACTGCCTATGGCGACCAAAAACAAAGCCCTTGTCACCTCCTGCGAGGGCTCTCTTCCACCGGAGTGGCTGTTGTACATACCAAACCCGGTTAGTCCAAATTCTATCGATCTCTGGAATTGAGGGTTTAAATTTCAGCTCAACTCCTTTCCTTTTACTGAAACAGAAACCATATACTCACTCATGTATTCGGATATGCTGGAGTGGCGAGGTCATAATCCTCCTCCGGCTACGATGATGCTCATATCCGATCAGGTGGAAGCTGTCTTCTCTTGGGATCTGGCCCGTCTACAACAACGGACGACATACAACCTTTTTCTGGCTTATCCATCTAGGTTTTGCGCAACTTCAGTACTGAAATTTTCTGCAGATTGGCTCTGGAATACATTACTTGAGCCCAAAAGCGCACTTGTTCAGGACAAGTGCAGTGAAAGTAGTGAATTATCTGCCATGTTTTATTGCAAACCGTGCTGTTTCCATGGCCAAAGCGTGCAGAGTTTCAGGAGGCATATCTCGAGTAAAAAGCATGCAGTGCAAGTAAGCATCCTCTCTCTCTCTCTCTGTCTCGGCTTGTAGCAATACATATTTGAGCAACAACCTGTTTCCACTCGCAGGAGGTTATAAACCGTACGTCTGAAGAACTTGACCCTGTAACGAGGATGTGGGGAAAGAACTACGTCGCGGAGCCTGAATACGCGACAGCTCAAATAGCGGTGTGGTGGGACATGGAGGGCTGTCCGATTCCCGAGGGTTATGATGCTCGTCGGGTCCGTCCGAGTTTAGAAGGGGCGTTCAAGCAACTAGGCTACTCTGGACCTGTCTCCATCACTGCCTATGGCGACCTAAGACAAACCCCTGATCACCTCCTGCGAGGGCTCTCTTCCACCGGAGTCGCTGTTGCACATTCCATTCCCGGTTCGTCCATTTGGTTATCCATCTCTGTAATTTTGGGTTTAAATTTCAACTATCCCTACTGAAATGCTTTCCTTTTACTGAATCAGAAGTCCCAGACAAGCGCATGTTTTCAGATATGGTGGTGTGGCGAATTCGTAATCCTCCTCCGGCTACAATGATGCTCATATTCAATCGTGTGGAAGAGGTCTTCTCAGATAGTCTTGTCCGGGTACTACAATGTTGGAAATACAACCTTTTTCTGGCTTATTCATATAGGCCTTACAAAATGTCAGCCCCGGTCACTTCTGCAGAGTGGCTCTGGGAAAGCTTACTTGCAGGTGTTTGTTTGCACTCTCATCATCACATCACTACTGTTTGAAATCTTATTACCCTGTTTATGAGCTATAGTTAGTTTTTTCTTTTCCACAGTTTCAGAGACAAGGAGACACGTTCTTCAGAAGTGTAGTGAAAGGGGTGAATCTACCGAAATGTTTTATTGCCAAGTTTGCATTTTTGATTGCAAAAGCCTTGATAATCTCAGGAAGCATCTCTCAAGTGAAGAACATGCACGGGAAGTAAGCATTCTCTGTTTCATTGTCTAATAATTTGAGCAACAACCTGTTTAACTTTTCCCACTCGTTGTCAAGCAGGAGGGTGGTATTCATGCGCATATTCGAGAAATCACTCACAATCGAGAGTACTGGCAAAAGGCAAGTTTTTCTTAATGATAATTATAGATTTTCAACAGAGAAAAGTGTATACATCCGACTGTGAAATAGAAAGCATGAATTGGTTTACTGACTTTGGTTATTGCTAAAACATTGAAGAAAAAGTGTAACTTGTTTGTGTTTCTGAAATGCTTATAGATGCGGTCAGAGACAAATATAGTTTAATTAAAATCAAATATTTATGGTAACTAATTAAAATCAAATATTTAGACTCTTATATTTCCGGATATTTTTTTATTTAAATTTTAATTATATCTTGTTATGTTTTAATTACAAAATTTTACAATTTAAATACATTTTAAAATACAATTACGATTTAAATACAATTTAATAGTATTTGATATAGATACTATTATTAATTAGAAAATAACCTTAACATATATTAATTTTTTTTTATGTCATCGATATTAAAGAACATTTGTTAATTTGTTATTAAGGTTTAAATTCTTTCCTAAAATTTTTCAAAAAAAATCGCAATCTGCATAAAATCTCTTAAATAACATTATAATTTATTTAAATAAAATTATTTAATGTTTACATATTTGATTGTTTTACGTTTTTCACGTTTCCAAATACTCATTTTTCATAACATATTGTAGGTGAAAATACTCGAAAGTTTTCCAAAGAGGAAAGCATTGGGGACTGGTTTTGGTCATCTTCATAATCATTTACGTCTTACGAATCGGGTAGCTCGACGTAGAGCTCGAAAATCTCAAACCTGCAAGAAAGAGTGGTGAAATTGTCTATTTATGTTTCAATTTGAACTATTTATTTTTCAATTTGAACTATTTATTTTTCATTTCGTATGCTATTTATGTTTCCATTTGAACTATTTATTTTTCATTTCATTTGCTTGTTTATATTTGATCAACGTTCTTTTTTTTTTTTTTTTTTTTCAAAGATCGGTTAGATCGTTGTTGTTGAAATCAATAGAGCTTAAACATTGGACATCATGATTCCAAACTCTCATATACAAATACACGAGAAAAGCATATACAAAATACACGAGAAAAAGTATCTCTACAAGTCAAGGTGAACAACAAAAAGAACATAGCATAAATCAAATAATATAACATTAAAATTAAATTAGTTACCAAATCAAATACTACAACATTAACTTGATATCTTTTACATAAAGGGAAAATAAAAACTTAAACAAAAGATATCCTACACATAGGGCATATAAAACTCGACATCCTGTAAACATGGAAAGTGGTAGTCGTGTCCGCGTGGGGTAGATACCATTGGAATCTCGTGGTGGTCGCTGAAATTTTCTAAGCATATTTGACGCTTGTCCTTTTCATATGTGAATTCGTATTCTGTTCTCGAGATGGGGTTGATAACAGTGACAGACGGTTGTTATATTTCAGCCTCGTTAAAATGTACTTGCAATTCTATTTCATGTTTGAATCGAAAACACTTATTAGACATTCTATATACTATATAGAGGAAAAGTACTGCAGCACCGGCTAACAATATTATTTAGTTTTTTTATCTTCACCATTGGGTTCTCCATATTTTTATAAAATGCTTTAAGCCCTTAACCTTTTGTTGTGACTGACTATAGAATAAATGTGTCGCTTTCACATTAAAATTTGTATCTCTTTACCAAATAGTGCTTGGTCCAGTGGTATTACTCCTTTTAGCGTTGGAGCTCCTTTTAGCGTTGGAGCGCATAGGCGATAGCTGGGTTCGAGTAGCCTTGGAAGGGATCTCTCTCCAAAGGGGATGACTTTAACATAGTGTGGGTCCCGCTCCGGAGATATAGGGCCCGCAAGAGTTTGAACTTCGGCGATTCAAAAAAAAAAAAAAAAAATTGTATCTCAGTAATTTTCAATTCATAAGAACAAATACGGTTTGCTAAATGATACTAATTAAGAATCAAACAATCCAGTTCATATAAACGTGTAATAATTGTACTTTCTGGAAGATATCTAGAAATGGGAAGATATAACCAAAATCTGTAATTTAACTACAACTTTACATTAAATCAATTATAAAACCCTTTAGTTCACTAACGAGGTTTGCTCATCGGGCTAATGGATCAAATTCGGGTTTTCTAATTGCAAAAACAAAACGCGAATAAGAGTTTTAAAACGGGGATTACGCTTAATTATTTGAATATGTCTAATTTCCGAGAGTTTTATAAGTTTATGATGTATGAAGAAGAATAACATTATTTTAGGTAGTTTAATGATAAAGCTAAAAGTATGGGGAAAAATAGTATGGAGTAGTTGTTTTGGTGTAGTATAGCGAAGTCAACCCTTTAGTTATTCCATCTATTTATTTGTGGTCTAACGCTTAGTTGTAAAANGATTTGATATGATTAGATTACAGTCT
This sequence comes from Eutrema yunnanense, assembly GCA_002933935.1. NCBI lineage: Eukaryota > Viridiplantae > Streptophyta > Magnoliopsida > Brassicales > Brassicaceae > Eutrema > Eutrema yunnanense. Next base: position 24,912 of record PKML01043842.1, on the reverse strand, counting down.
TGTACATGAAGGGTAAATCCCGTTAATTACGTCCGTTAATGACGTCTCTGTTCTGTATATATTCTTCCAAGTAAATACAAGAAACCTCAAGGGAAATTAATCTACTTTCATGGTATCAGAGCTGTAAAGTCCTGAATTTTTCTTCTTCTTCTTCTTCTTCCTCTTCTCTTTCAATTTTCTTGTTTTCTCTCGCTTCTGTCAATGGCTGCGATTGAGAGGGCCTTTGGTGTTACCAACATCAAATCCCACATCCCCCTAATTCTGGATCAAGATGAACACAATTACGATGCGTGGAGGGAACTTTTTCTCACCCACTGCCTTACCTTTGATGTCCTTGGGCATGTTGATGGTACGTTGCTTCCGAACGGAGCCAACGATGACCCATGGAAGAAACGTGATGGTCTCGTCAAGCTTTGGATCTATGGAACGCTCGCTCCAACTCTGTTTCGCAAAGCATTTAAAACTGGTGGGACGGCACATGACATCTGGATACGAATTGAAAATCTCTTTCGCAACAACAAAGAAGCGCGTGCACTACAACTTGATCATGAACTGAGAACCATGGAGATTGGTGACCAATCGATTGAAGACTACTGTCAACGGCTCAAATCTGTCTCAGATCTTCTGGCGAATGTTGATGCTCCTGTCCCAGATCGTACTCTCGTGATGTATCTATTGAATGGTCTCAATGCGAAATTTGATAACATCATCAATGTTATCAAGCATCGCGAACCCTTCCCAACTTTTGATAAAGCCAGATCTATGCTTGAAATCGAGGAAGATCGTTTGAAGAAATCCAACAAAACAGTGGCTTCTCATTCCGACCATTCCTCCTCGTCGTCAGCCCTAACTGTGACGACACAACAACCTAAGGTCCAGCAATCTCCATCACCCCAATTCTCCAACACACGCGGGAATAAACGCAACAATGGAAATCGCTTCAGAGGCAAAAACAATTTTCAGCAGCGACCCTCGTTTCCAAATTGGCCTCCCAATAACTTATGGCCCGGCCCATTCCAACAATGGCAATATCAATTTGGGCCATGGAATTCGTACCCTTACAACAATGGCCCAAGAGGAATCCTGGGATCTCGTCCATCTGCTCCAAAATTTTCATCGGCTAATGTTGCTGAACATTTTTTTCAACCGACAACGGACTTTGCCGAAGCATTCAACACCACGACGCTAGCTGATCCAACTGCTTCCAACTGGTTCATGGATACAGGGGCCACTTCTCACCTTGCCTCATCTCCAGGTATGCTCAATTCTATTTTTAATCAAAACATCGCTCACTCTGTTATTGTGGGGAACGGTTCCAAAATCCCAGCCATATCTTCTGGAAACTCCATCATCAATTCTAAATATCGACCCCTTTCTCTCAATAATGTCCTTATCACACCCCAAATTGTCAAAAACCTCATCTCGGTTCGTCGTTTTACAACCGACAATTGGTGTTCTGTTGAATTTGACCCATTTGGTTTCTCTGTGAAGGATCTTCAAACTCGGAGAACTCTACTCCGCAGTGACAGCTCTGGTGATCTCTATCCTATCCCAGCGTCTTCTCATCTCTCGTCTTCCCCATCTCTGTCTTCCGCCTTCATCGCTTGCTCTCCTAGTCTTTGGCATAAGAGACTTGGGCATCTTAATAATGGATCTCTTCGTACTGTCATTTCTTCGAATAAGTTATCTTGTAATAAAGACAGCCTACCTCTTATTTGTACGGCTTGTCAACTTGGGAAACAAACAAAACTACCTTTTCTTCCTTCTCAAACTCACGTCTCCCAACCTTTTGATTTGATTCACTCAGATGTTTGGACTTCACCTCTTTTAAGCATTAGTGGTATTCGCTACTATGTTTTATTTCTTGATCATTACACACATTTTCTCTGGGTTTATCCACTTCGTCGCAAAAGCGAAGTTTTCTCAAAATTTCTTCATTTTCATTCCTTTGTCCAAAATCAATTCAACTCTCGTATAAAAGCCTTCCAATGCGACAATGGAGGTGAGTTTAATAACTCAGACTTTCACAAGTTTTTTGACTCAAATGGCCTCAGGGTTCGTTTCTCTTGTCCTCATACTTCCCAACAAAACGGGAAATCTGAGCGAATGATCCGCACAATAAATAATGCAATTCGGACCTTGCTTTTTCAAGCTAAACTCTCGCCTACTTATTGGGTCGAAGCCCTTCATGTCGCTGTGCATCTCTTAAATATTCTCCCTTCTTCCTCAATTCAAAATCGAGTCCCTTATTCTCTCTTGTTTCACAAAACTCCAACTTATGATCACTTGCGGGTTTTTGGGTGCTTATGTTTTCCAAATCTTAATCACTCCAATCTTCACAAGTTGTCACCAAGAACAACTCCTTGTCTCTTTCTGGGATATCCCTCTCACCATCGGGGCTATCGATGTCTTGATCTTAAGACGAACAAGATCATTATATCTCGTCATGTTACTTTCGATGAGACAATTTTCCCAGCTGCTGTCACTGTCCAAGATCAGCCTTCTGAGTATCAATTCTTATCCAATATTGAGGAATCATCTCCCTTGTTTCAATCGATTCTCCAAACTCCTCTTCCCCAGCCACTGTTGCTTCCACCTAACAACCCAACTCCACCAAATCCTCCAGCACCGACTCAGCAAATTCCACCTGTCCCTGCTCCTAGCCAACCCACTCACTCGATGACAACTAGGAGCAAACATGGTATTCGTAAACCTAAATCTGTTTTATCCCTTCTCACTACCTCCGTGTCTCCAATTCCTTTAAGCCACAAACAAGCCCTTTCCGATCCAAACTGGAACCCTGCAGTAACTGATGAGCTTGATGCTTTGCTTAAAAATAAGACTTGGGATCTTGTGCCCCGACCCCCAGGGGTAAATATTATCAGGTCAATGTGGCTGTTCAAACACAAATACAACGCAGATGGATCTTTAGCTCGGTACAAAGCGCGTTTGGTGGCAAATGGAAAATCACAAGAAGCTGGTGTGGACTTTGATGAAACGTTTAGTCCCGTAGTCAAGCCTGCAACAATTCGAACAGTTCTTCACGTCAGCCTTGCCCGTGACTGGCCGGTCCATCAGCTTGATGTGCAAAATGCCTTTCTTCACGGCGACCTTGAGGAGACCATTTATATGTTTCAACCACCTGGATGTGCAGATCCAAATGCTCCCAATCACGTCTGCAAGCTCAAAAAATCCTTGTACGGTCTCAAACAAGCTCCACGGGCATGGAATTCTCGATTTGCTCGATTTATGACTAACATTGGTTTTCTGGCTAGCAAAAGCGATGCATCTCTATTTGTTTTCAGGAAAGGTGACCAACAAGCGTATCTTCTTCTTTACGTCGATGATATCATTCTCACGGCTTCAAGCACTAATTTTCTCCAGCACATAATCTCGCTTCTCAAAACAGAGTTTCCGATGACGGACATGGGTCAACTCCACTATTTTCTCGGCGTCAAGGCAGAATTCAAAGATGGAGGAATCTTCTTAAGTCAATCTGCATATGCGTCAGATATCATAGCAAGAGCGGGAATGAAGGACTGCAAGCCTTGCGCCACACCTGTTGATTTAAAATCCAAGTTGTCGGCTTCATCGGGTGATCCAATCAAAAATTCGACAGAGTATCGATCACTCGCAGGTGCGCTTCAGTATTTGACATTTACGAGGCCAGACATATCATATGCTGTCCATCAGATATGTCTGTTTATGCATGACCCACGGCAACCACATCTTCATGCTCTGAAACGAATCATACGATACCTACAAGGCACCTCCACTCACGGTCTTCATCTTCAAAAGGGAGCAATAGATGAACTCACAGTGTACAGCGATGCTGATTGGGCGGGATGTCCCGATACTCGTCGTTCAACGTCAGGCTATTGTCTTTACCTCGGTCCCAATCTTGTCTCTTGGTCCTCAAAAAGGCAACCAACTGTCTCACGTTCCAGCGCTGAAGCGGAATACAAAGGTGTAGCAAATGCTGTTGCAGAGGCGTGTTGGCTACGAAATCTGCTTCTCGAGCTTCACTGTCCGGTAACCAAAGCCTCCGTGGTTTATTGTGACAATATAAGTGCTGTTTACCTCTCTAGCAATCCTGTCAAGCATCAAAGAACCAAGCACATCGAAATTGACATCCATTTTGTGAGGGAAAAAGTTAAAATGGGGCAAGTTAAGGTCTTACATGTTCCATCTTCTCTCCAGTTCGCCGACATATTCACCAAAGGCTTGCCAACATCTCTATTCAATGATTTCAGAGACAGTTTAACCGTTCGGAACACCAACGCTTCAACTGCGGGAGGGTGATAGACATTAGGAATATTCTGTCTTTAATTTGATTTGATATGATTAGATTACAGTCTTGTACATGAAGGGTAAATCCCGTTAATTACGTCCGTTAATGACGTCTCTGTTCTGTATATATTCTTCCAAGTAAATACAAGAAACCTCAAGGGAAATTAATCTACTTTCAGAGTAGTTGTTTTGGTGTAGTATAGCGAAGTCAACCCTTTAGTTATTCCATCTATTTATTTGTGGTCTAACGCTTAGTTGTAAAAACTCTATTTTTATCATGAGTATTTTATATTTAATCTTGAAACTATTGTTGTTCGAATATTGACTTATTAGTATTTAGGTTATAAAACACATAGGTTGGCAAATTGAACATGGCTTATCTGCTTATGTTTTACTTAAGTTCTTTAACAAAAAAAAAATGTTTTGCTTATTTTTTTTGAATGGAATGTAATATTAATTCAACTAAAAAAATTGTTTTTACAACTCGTGCAACTTTTTTATAAGAGTTTAGGAGAAATTTAAACTAAAAAAATTTGAAAATATAAAGAAAAGCAAGAGAATTTTGTTATCTAGAAACAAACCATGCTTCAATTCCTCCTCCATATCTTTTATATCCCATGACCTTTATGGAAGACAATCTGTTCCTGATTTGCTTGTCAATGATTTGAGTCAATCGTTGAGCAAGTGTTGAAGGTTCACCATGTTTTCTTTTATTTCTCTCTCCCCAAATCGTGTAAATTGTGGTCTCGAAAACATAACTCACGAGTCATAGTTGAATCTTGTTTTGTGGATTATCTACTAACATGTTGATGATACCGTCCGAATGGCTTGTGTAGTTTGGTGCAAGAAGTTTTCTGGTTTGGTTGGACCAAATCTCCTCTGAAAATCTGCATGTGAAGAAAAGGTGGTTTCGAGCTTCAATCGACATTCGACATTAAAACACACAAGAAACGTTTGCTCCGAATTCCATTTGAACAAGAAATAAAAATGTTTTGCTTAAGTGATGTTTTATCTTTGGTTGTTTGTTTGCTTATATTTGGTCAACTTTTTTTTTATTTAGCTCTTTTAATTTGGTCAACTACATATTCGCTACTATGTAGCTCTTTTCGATTTTTGCATTAATACAATTAACCCATTATGCAAAAAAAATTATTTTTATTTATTTCCAATTATAAATCTGAGCATGTAAAAAAAAAATACTTTATAACACCAATTGTAAAAAAAAATGTAAGATGAAAGTTTAAAGTATAATCAATTTATTTGAAAGTAGCCAGATTATAACACCAAGTCACCAATTATATATATAATTGGTTTGAGTTACTAGGAAATAAAAACTACACGTAATCAACATAGCTTATATATGACTTTTGAGCTTTTAATAGAAAAATAATTCTTCCTTTCTTTTAACATTTTTTAATCTAATTTTTTCAGATTTTGAAAAAAAAAAAATCAAACAATACTACATAAGATTAATCTGGGGAGAGAGAGATTACTATAATTTAGGGTTCTCAACAATTTAAAAAATGGGACAAGAAAACATTGAACTTTTCTCTGAGATTTCGGGGGTCCAAAAAGAGAAGAGTGGGGGTAAAAAGTAAAATATCAATGAGGCATTATTAGAAAACTTACGTGTAATTCTGAAATTTTAATGGTGGCAGACGCACGTCACTTGTATAACGTACGTACCGCCCACGACCGTGATTGGATAAATCTTTTACAATTGCGGTAAAAAGTAATTATCTACTACGAAAACAATAAAAAAAAAAATTAGCAATATAAGAAACGGTATCATATATCGGCATCTCGCTTCTAATTACTATCATTTGTTCTTTACCCTATAAACAATTATGTTTAACGTATTTTATGACGTGTGACCTGTCTTTCTCATCCTACTTCATTCATGTGTACGCTCAAAGTAAACAAGATTATACACGTGATAAGTGATGATCTTTTTTTTGTGTCTCGCAAGTAATGAAAATATTTAATATAGGTTTGTTTTGATACGTTTTCGTACACGTAAATGCATAATCCCTAAAACCCTCAACTCTTATTAAACCCATCCACTAATCCTTTATTCTTGTTCACAATCAAAATCCCTTATATATCTCTAAATAGAAACAAAAGATCACTAAGACATAATAAAAACCTTCAGCATGGGATCGCTTGTGGGACATGTTTTACCAGGCTTTGCCTTCTGAGCACTTGGCTTATGACACTTATTCAACAACATAAAACTCTTCTGTCTCCATCCAAACACATTCAATTCATCTACATGGTTCCCAATTTCAAAGATCAGACACTTAGAGCTTTACTTAATCATGCTCTCTTCATCAATCTCTATATTCATGGAGCTCTTCATTGGACCTAGAAGACACTACCCCTTTGACACTGACGGAACCATTCCATCGAACCACCTGTTGGATCGACTTTTTTAAAACAAATGTTTTATTAAAATTGATTTAATATTAAATAAGAAATGAAATTAGTGGGAGAGAATATTCCTTGAATATGCTTGGAATATTCTCAGAATATGCTCTTGCCAAGTGACGGAAATTCCCTTTTCGTTTGCTATAAATAGAGCCCCTTCCTCTCATTCATAACTCACTCACACACTCTTCTCTCAAAAGCTTACACTCTTAGATATTATATCTCGCCTCCGTGTCTGTTCGGTTTTGTAATAGCGGTTTTCATATCCGGTTTTCGCAGGACCTACAGTCTTAATTCAATAAATCTGTGTCCGCTTATCGCTGTGAACGGATTGGAAACTGCAATCAGTTTTACAAACGAACCGATCCGCAAAATGTTGTTTACGTGAAGGTCGTTCGGCAGTTTCGCGAAACACTAATTTCGATGGTTTCCCGGTGAAATCCAAAATTCTTTTTGCGGAGTTATGCTATATATTTTGATGGTTTCCCGGTGAAATCCGAAATATCTAAAGCATAAATAGCGATGGTTTCCCGGTAAAATCCGTTAAATATGGCTTAAAATTCTACTAAATTAAATCGATGGTTTCCCGGTGAAATCCGAATTTTTTTTTTTTTTAGAATGGCAATTTAATTATTTAAATAATAATATTTTGCTTATCTCTGTAAAATACTGACTTAATTGTCTTTCCTTTGTACAAATGACTAACGAACATGAGCTCGCTGGTAACACTAACGGTGATGCAAGCGAAGGAACCGGTGAGTCGACACCCCATCTTGGGAGAGGTCTGCCACTCGGTCAGGCACCAGCCGATGCCCCTAAAGTCCCAGTTGTGCCGAGCACAGTCTTTGCTGGTTTACAACCAGGGAAATTCGATGGGTCCAATTTCAAGTCATGGCAGAAAAAGATGCATTTCTTTCTGCACAATTTGAACTTGTCAAGATATCTCACTGAGGTCAAACCAATATTGCCTCGAGATAACACCGACCACCTAGCTCTCGCCAGTGTCGAGGCTTGGACCCATGGGGACTACCTTTGTAAAGGTCACGTTCTTAACTGCTTGGTGGACGAGCTGTACAATGTGTACATTGAAGTCAGTACTTCCAAGCACCTTTGGGATGCCTTGGAAAAGAAGTACAAGATCTTCAATGTAGGCTCTGGAAATTTCGCTACGTCGAAATTCCTCCACTTCAACATGGTGGATTCCAAACCCATCATGGAGCAAGCTCACGAGCTACATATGATAATTCAAAGCATAGCTGATGAGGGAATGAAACTCTGTGATACATTCTTAGTGAATTGCATTGTTGAGAAGTTACCTCCATGTTGGGAAAGCTTCAAAAACTATATTGCTTATAAGCAAAAGCCTCTGACGTTGCCGAACTTGATATCCAGACTGCAAAATGAGTCGTTGAAACATGACAAAACTGGGTCCGTTCAAGATCACAATGCAAACGTGGCTGAATATAAGGGTAAAGGTAAAGCCCACGCTGTGCATAAGGGTAAAGGTAAAGCCCATGTTGTGCCGAAGGGGAAAGGTAAAGCTCATGATGTGCCTAACAAAGTTGCACCTGTAGCTTCAACCAGCTTTAAAAAGCAAGCTCAACCATCTCTGAGCAAGAAGTTTGTGGGAAAATGCAACTATTGTGGTAAACTAGACCACAAGTCCTCCGAATGTTACAGCAAACTGAGGAGTCATAATCAGGCCAACCTGACAGAAGCTGACATGTGTGTTGTGGTCACAGAAGCTAATGTGGTCATGACTGATGAAAACCCTTTGGAGTGGTGGTATGACACCGGGGCCACCACTCACATCTGCAAGGATAAGGACATGTTCAGCACTTACCAGAAGAGCAAGTCGGTGGAAAATCTGCAGATGGGTAACGTGACCCACTCTAAGATTGAAGGCACTGGAAAGGTGGTACTCAAGATGACTTCTGGAATGGAGGTGACTCTGAATAATGTTAAACATGTTCCAGACATGCGAAAGAACTTGATCTCTGGGACTACGATGAACAAGCATGGTTTCGCCATCAACTACGAGTCCGACAAGTTAACTCTTAGGAAGATTGGGGTGTTTATTGGCAGGGGATTTGTTAAGGGAGGACTGGTCAAAATGTGTGTTGAGACCGATCTCAAAAAGAAAAATAATGTAATCGTTTCAAATGTTTCTGCTAATAAAAATTCTATTGCTTATTTAGTCGAGTCGTCCGATATTTGGCATGAACGGTTAGGACATGCGAATTATAAATCCCTTCAAAGAATGATTAATTTGAACATAATACCTAAATGCAAAATAAGCAAAGATAAATGTGAAGTTTGTGTACAAGCTAAACTCACAAAAACCCCTTCTTCTTATGTTGAAAAAACAACAGAACATCTAGGCCTAATACACACTGATTTGTGTGATTTAAAATACATATAAACCAGAGGCGGTGAAAAGTATTTTGTAACCTTCATAGATGATTGTACAAGATACTGTTACGTATACTTGCTACGTAGTAAATATGAGGTTTTGGAAAAATTCAAAGAATACAAAACTGAAGTTGAAAATCAACACTCAAAAACTATTAAGATAGTTAGAAGTGATAGAGGTGGCGAATATGATGGTCCATTCAATGTTTTCTGTCAAGCAAACGAGATTATTCATCAAACGACCGCACCCTATTCACCATAATCTAACGGAGTTGCAGAACGTAAAAATCGAACTCTGAAAGAAATGATGAATGCAATGTTGCAGGAATCTGGGATAGCCCAGAATCTGTGGGGGGAAGCTTTGCTTACCACAAACTATATTCTCAACAAAATACCACATAAAGTGACTGGCAAGACCCCATATGAACTGTGGAAAGGTATAGTACCATCGTACAAATACCTGAAAGTGTGGGGGTGCCTTGCAAAAGTCGCAGTACGACCTCCTAAAAAGATCACAATTGGGCCTAAAACAATTGATTGTATATTTATAGGATATGCACACAACAGTAGTGCCTATAAATTTCTGGTATATAAATCAGAGATACCAGATATCCATGTAAATACAATCATGGAATCAAGAAATGTTTCGTTCTTTGAAAATATATTTCCATGTAAGGATAAATCAACTTCAAAACGAACACTTGCAGAAAGAGATGCAATCATCTCTGTAAATGAGGCCAGCACATCTAGTACCTCGTTAAATGATACATAAGATGAACCTAGATGTAGCAAAAGAGCTCGTAAGGAAAAATCTTTCGGTGAAGATTTCTTGATGGTTCTCTTATTAGAGAATGAACCAAGAACCTATTCAGAAGCCATGTCTACATGATATCATCATATTTTGCATCATTCTAGCATCCGTTTCATATAGGTTTCGAGTCATTTGCATGTAGTTCAGGATATCTTTTTAGCATTTTAGTCATTTTAAGAGTCTAGTGTGTCCACATTTAGTCCTAGAGAGTTCTTGCATGTTTTGGATCGTATTTCAGGTGTTAACGAGGAGATTCGAGACCCGAGGAGAGGAGACAGAGACCGTACCGAGGTCACTGCTCGGTACTGGTGCTCGGTATCGAAAGCAGAGGAGTTGCACCGAGGTCACTGCTCGGTGCAACTGATCGGTATTGCTCGACGGGGAAAAGCAAGCTCAATACCGACGTATAGCACCGAGGAGTGACATCGGTACCAAAGCTTCAGGGGATTACACCGATGTCACTGCTCGGTGTCACAGCTCGGTGCTTCCACAGGAAGAACCCGGGGGGAAATGTCCTTAATACGGAGCAAGGATACCGAGGAGTGACCTCGGTATCCACTGAAGAACAATCGCCTCGGTACCGAGGCCACTGCTCGGTATTGACTCGTCGGTGTGAAATACCCAGGCTTAATGCCGAGGTGTTACACCGAGCTGTGACCTCGGTATTGGCCGAAACAAAATATTTTATCCATTTAAACCGGGTCGATACCCGGTTTGTCCCGGGTCGACCCGGTTTGTCACTATTCACTATTTAAGCCCAAAAACCTAATTTGTAGGGCTAAGTCTTTTCTTAAGCAAAAACCCTCTCTAAGAGTGATTTGTAAGAGATTGATCCTTTTAATTTATGCAATTTGAGTATTGTTTTCTTGATTGAATCCATCTATCTTCTACTTTCTAATCATTCAATCATCTTGATCATGAGTTTTAACACTTCTTTCCTTGGATTTGTTAAACCCATGATGATTAGTGAGTAGTCTTAAGGACCTTGGGATAGGGTAGATTAGGGTGATCAAGGGTTTGATTAGTGGTGTTTAGGGTTAGATAATCTTATATTCCTTCTTGTCTAGAGTCCCTAATGCTAGATCTAGCTTGAAAGAGTGGATCTAGATCATAAGGCATTTCATGAACACCAAGTGTTTGATGAAATGCCAAGACCAACTAGACAAGAGATTTATGTTCCTAACCTAAGATATTAGTTGTTTAGGGCATATCTTTGGTTGATCTTGTTATGATTCTTAATGCTTGCTAGTTGTTAATCCACAAATGATGATTTGCTAATGGACTTGATAATTAACATAGTGATTAGTTGCTTGAAAGAGAACTAATCTAGATTAGAGATCTATTGCCTAGGAATTAGCTTCTTGAGTAAATGAACACCACTAATTGGACTTGGATCACCTCATATCAATAACCTTATCTCTAGTTCCGCTTTTGTTATTTGAATTACAAATCGTTTAGTTATTGCTTCGCTTAAATTGAACTTGAATTCTTAATCACCAATTATCTTGTTTAGCTTAAATTACTTATGAACCTTGCATTCTTAGTGTTTAGAATAATCCCAATTATGGATTGATAACCTCTTACTACATCGTATTGGGGATATTGATACCTCCTAGAGACTAAAAAGTCTTGTATCAATTTGGCGCCGTTGCCATATTGGGATTTGTTTTAACATTAAGGTTTAGGCTCTTTGTGAGATTAAGCTTTATTTGCTACAAAGTTACTAATCTTGTTTGCTTTCCATTGCTCTCTTTAAACCATAGGTGCATGCATACACGATCTCGGGGCCACGAAAATCTAGTTGGACCAAGAGACGATATACATCGATCATACCGAGGGTTTCGAACAAGGGAAGCACGTGTGAGACAACAAGAAGTCGAGAACAACATGGATCACGATGATAATGTTCCACTTGGGGACATTCTTGATAATGTGGAAATCCTCCCACATCCCGCACATGGTGGTAATGGAAACCATCCCGCACATGGTGGTAATGGAAACTATCCCGCACATGGTGGTAATGGAAACCATCCCGCACATGGTGGTAATGGAAACCATCCCGCACATGGTGGTAATGGAAACTGCCACGCACAAGGAGGACACGCCCACAATGACCCTCATCCACCCGCCCGGCCAAGAGGTCCCAACCATCCACCAAGAGCTAGAAACGTTGTTGGAGAAGGCGATGCCGCTAATGCTCACTAAAACCGCCAAGGCATTCAAGCTCCACCGGTGGAGAATAACAACTTCGAAGTAAAACCGGGAGTTATCAACATGGTTCAGGCCAACAAATTTCATGGCTTGTCCATGGAGGACCCTTTGGATCACATTGACCAATTTGACCGGATATGTGGTCTCACGAAGATCAATGGGGTCTCCGAAGATGGGTTCAAGCTTCGTGTATTCCCATTCTCTTTGGGTGACAAGGCTCACCAATGGGAAAAGACCTTACCACAAGGATCTATCACTTCGTAGGATGATTGCAAACGCGCGTTTCTCGCCAAATTCTTCTCACCGGCTAGAACCGCCAAGCTTCGCAACGAGATCTCAAGTTTCACACAACGATCCAATGAGTCTTTCAATGAGGCTTGGGAGAGATTTAGAAGCTACACGTCTCAATGCCCACATCACGGCTTTAGCAACGCCTCTCTTCTAAGCACACTCTACCGTGGTGCTTTGCCTAAAATCCGTATGCTACTTGACACGGCATCTAACGGGAACTTCTTAGCTAAAGACGTTGAGGAGGCAATGGAGCTCGTTGAGAATTTGGCCCAAAGTGACGGTACCTACGGCGACGATTATGACCGCGCCGCAAGGACCACTAGTGACTTTGATGAGAACAAACGGGCCAAAGACATGAAAGCTCTTAACGACAAGTTGGACAAGCAAGCCAATTTGATTGATAAACTACTAGTGTCTTCCCAAAAGACGGTCAACTTCGTGGATACTTATGATGATAACCAAGGTTATTTTCAAGAGGAGAACGTGGACATGAACACTCAAGAGGAGGTTAACTACTTGGGGAATCAAGGGAATTTCCAAAACCAAGGAAATTACCAACGCCAAGGTTTCAATCAAAACTATCGGAACCACCCCAACTTCTCCTACCGGAACACAAATGTGGAGAACCCACAAGATCAAGTTTACCCTCCACAGCCTACTCAACCTCAAGGAGCCCCACAAAAACAATTTCAACCCCAAGGGCAAGCTTCTAATACCAACAATCAAGCCTTTGTCCCAAGGAACCAATTCCAAGGGAACCAAGGTGGATTTCAAAACAAAGCTCCACCCGGTTTTCAAGCACCTACGTCTAAACCGCAAGAACTTGATTTGAGCTCCATGTTCCAACAACTACTTAAGGGACAAGCGGAGATTCACACGAAGGTGGATTGCTCTTACAATGACCTCAACACGAAGATTGAGGCTTTGAACTCCAAAGTCAAACACATGGAGAACAAAGGTGTGGCTTCGTCTTCGCGTCCACAAGGTCAACTACCAGGCAAATCCGAAGCGAATCCCAAGGAGTATGTCAATGTAATAACCTTGCGAAGTGGCACGCTCTTGCCTACAAGAGAAGCCCCTTCTCCTCTCAATGCGGACATTGAGGACCAAAGTGGGGGGGGGGTGGAACTTCAAGAGGATGAGGTAGTAAAAGAGCACGAAAAGGTTGAAGAAGTAGAGAAGATCAAGCCTAGAGTGGTTGTTGCTCAAGAGGAGCCAAAGAAGAAGGTGTTCGTCCCCAAGCCATACGTCCCAAAGCTACCTTTTCCCGGTCGTTTCAAGAAACAACTCATGGACAAGTATAAAGCTATTTTTGATAGGCAAATGGAGAAAGTGGAACTCACAATGCCTTTGGTGGATGCATTCTTACTTGTCCCTCAATATGCCAAGTTTTTGAAAGATGCTGTGAATGAAAGAGCCAAGGAGATGGAATCCATGGTCATTCTAACTCATGAGTGTAGTGCCATTATCCAAAAGAAGATGGTACCCAAGAAGCTAGGAGACCCAGGATCCTTTACCTTACCTTGTGCTCTTGGACCCCTAGCTTTCAATCATTGCTTATGTGATCTTGGAGCAAGCGTAAGCCTCATGCCATTTTCAGTAGCTAAGAGATTAGGCTTCACGCGCTACAAAGCATGTAACATCTCTCTAATATTGGCGGATAGGAGTGTGAGAGTCCCTATTGGTCTACTTGAGGATCTACCAATTGTGGTGAAGGATTTCATCGTCCCCACGGACTTTGTAGTTCTTGAAATGGATGAGGAACCAAAAGACCCCCTTATCTTTGGTAGACCGTTCCTAGCAACCGTGGGAGCGATAATCGACGTAAGGAAGGGCAAGATAGATCTCCATTTGGGTAAAGGAGAAGTGCTTGAGTTTGACATCAACAAAGTAATAAAGAAGCCCACTATAGACGGGCAATGTTTCTACATATTGAGACCATGGACGAGTTGGCCGATGAAGTACTTGAAGAAATGAGAGTGGAAGACGGGTTAGAAGTGGTTTTGACGAAGGAGCACGGCGATCATGGGTTTTTGAGCAAGGAAAGCCAAGGCTACGAGCTTCTCATGGATTCTCACAAGCCGGTCGACAAGGATACCACATTTATTGAGTTGTGCATCCGGGGTACCACGGTTCAAGAAGAGTTCGTTCTAGCTTTCGAAGAGACTAGCAATGGTAAGACTAGTTTTGAGGAGGACGGAGCGAGCTCAAAGCCCCAAAGGTGGACCTAAAGTAACTCCCCGCGGGATTAAGGTATGCGTTCTTAGGTCCAAATGAGTCTTACCCGGTTATTGTGAACGAGAGTCTAGATGAAAACGAACTATCCTCCCTTCTTGCGGAACTTAGGAAGTATAGGAAAGCAATTGGCTATTCTCTAGATGATATCAAGGGTATTTCCCCAAGTTTGTGCACGCATAGAATCCATTTAGAGGATGAATCAAGGACCTCTATTGAACATCAAAGAAGGTTAAACCCTAATTTGAAAGATGTTGTAAAGAGAGAGAGATTCTTAAGCTCTTGGACGCGGGCATTATCTATCCAATATCAGATAGCACGTGGGTCTCTCCGGTTCATTGTGTGCCTAAGAAAGGGGGGATGACGGTTGTTAGAAATGACAAGAATGAAATGATTCCTACTAGGGCGATAACCGGGCATAGGATGTGCATTGACTATAGGAAGTTAAACTCATCTACTCGAAAAGATCACTTCCCGTTACCTTTCATAGACCAAATGCTTGAACGTCTCGCTAATCATCCTTTTTATTGTTTCCTAGACGGTTATTCGGGATTCTTTCAAATACCCATACACCCGAATGACCAAGAGAAAACGACCTTCACATGCCCTTACGGTACCTTCGCATATCGAAGGATGCCGTTCGGGTTGTGTAATGCTCCCGCAACTTTCCAACGTTGTATGATGTCCATTTTTTCCGATCTTATTGAGGACATGGTAGAAGTCTTTATGGACGACTTCTCCATGTATGGATCTTCTTTTGATGTTTGCTTGTCCAATCTTTGTAGGGTCTTGCAACGATGCGAAGAAGCAAACTTGGTGCTCAATTGGGAGAAATGCCATTTTATGGTACGTGAGGGAATCGTGCTAGGACACAAGATCTCCGAGAAGGACATAGAGGTGGACAAAGCCAAGATTGAGGTGATGGTTAGTTTGGAGTCGCCTAAGACGGTCAAAGACATCCGGTCTTTCTTGGGTCATGCGGGTTTCTACCGAAGGTTCATCAAGGATTTTTCAAAGATTACTAGACCCCTCTCCCGGTTGCTTTGCAAGGAGGTCGAGTTTGTGTTTGATGAGGAGTGCATGGGGGCATTCCTAGAGATCAAGAAAGCGTTGATTAGCGCCCCTATAGTCCAAGCACCAGATTGGGACCTTCCGTTTAAAATCATGTGTGATGCTAGCGACTATGCAGTTGGAGCCATTTTGGGTCAAAAGAAAGACAAGAGGACCAATGTGATCTACTATGCTAGTAGAACTCTAGACGATGCTTAAACTAGGTATGCAACCACGAAGAAAGAGTTGTTGGTCGTAGTCTTTGCCATGGAGAAGTTCAGATCTTATGTTATGGGTTCAAGGGTGATTGTCTACACCGATCATGCGGCTTTAAGATACATTCATGCAAAGAAAGACACGAAACCGAGGTTATTACGTTGGATCTTGCTACTCCAAAAATTCGATTTGGAGATAGTAGACAAGAAAGGCATAGAGAACGGAGTGGCGGATCATTTGTCTAGGATGAGGATAGAAGACCTCGTCCCCATTGAAGACAAGCTTCCCGAAGAAAGTCTCATGGTTGTGAAGGTATTGAGAAGGGGGGTTGAAGCGGTGAATAGTATGGAGGAAGCTAGCGGTCTACAAGATGAAAAGCTCCCGTGGTTTGCGGATCTAGTCAATTACCTAGTTTGCGGGAAGGAACCGCCTTTGGATGGATATAAGAAGAGGAAGTTCTTTCACGACGTTACTAGATACTATTGGGATGAGCCCTACTTGTACAAGTTGTGTTCGGATGGGTTGTATAGGAAGTGCGTAGCGGAAGAAGAAGTGCAAGGGATCCTACTCCTTTGTCACGGGTCAAGCTATGGCGGGCATCACGCATCCTACAAAACCGCTACAAAAGTCTTGCAATCCGGTTTTTGGTGGCCCTCGTTATTCAAAGACGCACACACCTTTGTCTCCACTTGTGATGCATGCCAAAGGAAGGGGAATATTGGGAGAATAGATGAGATGCCCCAAAACCCAATCCTTGTGGTGGAGATGTTTGACGTGTGGGGCATCGACTTCATGTGACCTTTCCCGTCATCATATGGTAACCAATACATATTGGTGGCGGTCGATTACGTCTCCAAATGGGTAGAAGCCATTGCAAGCCCGACTAACGATGCCAAGGTCGTTCTAAAACTGTTCAAATCCGTAATCTTCCCAAGGTTCGGAGTTCCAAGAGTGGTCATTAGTGATGGGGGTAGCCATTTCATCAACAAGGTGTTTGAAAGCTTACTAAAGAAGCACGGTGTGAAGCATAAGGTAGCAACGCCTTATCATCCTCAAACGAGTGGCCAAGTAGAAGTGTCAAACCGGCAAATCAAGGCCATACTTGAGAAAACGGTTGGGGGTTCAAGGAAGGATTGGGCCAACAAGTTGGACGATGCTTTATGGGCATACCGGACCGCCTTTAAAACACCTATAGGGACTACACCATTCAACTTGCTTGACCGCACAAGAGAGGCGGTTGATCCAACTTCAAGAGTTAGAGGAGACTAGGCTCGATGCCTATGAGAGCTCGAGAATCTACAAGGAGAGGACCAAAGCATTCCACGACAAGAGGATTGTGCACAAGGACTTCAAGGTTGGGGACCTAGTGTTGGTATTCAATTCCCGGTTGAAGTTCTTTCCCGGGAAGCTCAAGTCAAGGTGGTCGGGTCCGTTTGAGGTTAAGGAAGTAAGGCCGTATGGGGCCGTTGTGCTTGTTAACAAAGAAGGCCAAGATTTCATTACAAACGGCCAAAGACTCAAACTCTACCGGGCAGATCAAACCGTCGAGAAGGGAGGATCGATCCCCCTCGATGATGTCCCTCTAGCTTGAGAACGGTAACAAACGTCGAACTTAGTGACGTTAAACAAAGTGCTCTTGGGAGGCACCCCAAGCTTATCTTTGTACATACTTTCTTTTTGTTTATCTTTCTTTTCTATATTTGCTAGATCTTTTTGATGTTTTTGTTGAGTATGCATAGGAGTCCAAGGGCAAAAAGGCGAATACCGAGCAGTGACACCGAGGAGTGACATCGGTATGTACTTACAAGAACAATACCGACGTCACAGGTCGGTATTACAGCTCGGTATGGATTTACGAGAACAATACCGATGTCACAGGTCGGTATCACAGCTCGGTATGGAAGCAGGAGAAAAACTTCCTTAGCACCGAGCAGAAATACCGAGGAGTGTCCTCGGTATTGATCAATACCGAGCAGTGACACCGAGGAGTGTCATCGGTATGCCGTGTAAAAACGAGGACCAATACCGACGTCACAGGTCGGTGCCACAGCTCGGTATGGAGACAGGGGAAAAACTTCCTTAACACCGAGCAGAAATATCGATGAGTGTCCTCGGTATTGATCAACACCGAGCAGAAACACAGAGGAGTGTCCTCGGTATTGATCTATACCGAGCAGTGACACCGAGGAGTGTCATCGGTGTTCGCCGAAAATTTTGAAAATTTCGGACCTGACCCAGGTAAGATCCGACCCGACCCAGGTAAGTCTCCTTCTTCTTCCTCTTCCACGCGACCCAACCCAGTTTTTTTACCCCTCTTTCGCGATTTCTAGAGAGAAATCTCACAATCTCCCTCTTTTCTCAACCAAATTTGGTGATTCAAAGCCCTATAATCTCGATTTGCACTGCTCTTTTTGGATTTATCATCATTTCAAGCATCTAATCCAAATTCTCCAAGGTATTATTCATCTAAATTTTTGAAAACCATAATTTTGTTTTTGAAGAAACATTGCTTGAATATGGTTTGATATTGTGGTTCATTTGTGCAAATACCTTGGGGATGGTCTATCTATGCTTAACTTGATGATTCATATGCAAGATTTTGAGAAATTGGGATTTTGAGAAATTGACATATTGAGAATTAGGGATTGTGAATTGGGATAATTTGTTTGTTAGGTGCGAATTGTGACCTTCGTTCATTGCTCTAAGATCATCTTTTGGTGAGCCCTTGTTGATTTGATAAGAAATTGTACCTATGCTCATGAATTCTCTCAAGCATATTTGTAGGTACAATGTCGGACAAGGGAGCTCCATCGACACGGGCACGGACCAAGGTTTCAACAAAAGGAAAAGGAATTGCCCAAGCTTCGGCCGCGGAAAAAGGAAAAGGGATTGCCAAAGCTAGTGCCAAGGCAAGAGCTAAACCCGCGGCCACGGCAAAGGGAAAAGGAAAGAGTGCCGAAGAAGAGGTCGAGAGAGAGAATGTCCCCATGCCGGGACGGACAAAGCCAAGTGAGCAAGAATATTTCGACAAATTTTGCCAAATGAAATCTGAGCAAGGCAAATTTGTCGATACAGAGGCTATGGAGAGGATGGGAATAAGCGACGAAGTGTGGGCTCTCTTTGAGAATATGGGGCTGCGGAAGTTCATGAGCATGAAATTTGAAGCTACCAAGGCGCTCACCGGCAAGTTCCTAGCCACCCTACGAGTTAAGTTCTACGACACGGATCATGGAAATTCTGGATTTGGAATTCTAAAGTTCGGACTCGAGGGAACAACCTACACCGTCAACTTCCACGAGCTTTGCGAGATTTTCGGGTTTAAAGAAGAAGGAACTTACGGAGGGCAATACTTTGACTACCCGACAAACGAGCTCCGAAACCTTTGGGCAACAATTGCAAGCGGGGAGTTTAGAGCCGGTGACTCTAAGAGTGCGAGCATAAGGCACCCGGCAATCCGGTATGCACACAAGGCATTGGTCCACAATTTCTACCACAAGGTAGAGATTGACACGGTAACTACGGAGGAGATGAAACTGTTGGGGCTTGGTCTAAAGCCTATCCTACCCGTTCTCGCAAACGGTAATGCATTCGAAGGCCCGGAGAGAATTTCTTGTCTAGCGACGCTCTTGGTGAGACACTTGTTCCATTACCGGGATTGGGCTTGGAAGACAAAGTCGATGAAGGCGGCGATTTGCCTCGGTTGGGTGATAACTCCAATTCTCATGGCAAAGGGGATCAAAATAGCCCTCGGCCAATATGATTGGAAGTCTTTGGATATGGCTTACCTTTCCAAGGTTAAGTTCTTCAAGGGATACATCGAAGGAAAGATGGCTTACAACCTCCAACTCACCGGAACATCCTTGGCACAAGTCCCCTTACCCAATCCCGCAATCACCAATTTCCATGACCCGAGGAACGTCATGTTCATCCCTCCACAAGAGTACCTCTACAACTCCACCGTCGACCCACCTATGCAAGCGTTCCGTAAGAAGACACAACGGAGAACCGCCGTCGAGGAGCCAATTGGCATCGACGAGGGAGAAGCCGATGAGTCATCACCCGAGACCGTCTACGGTAGTGAGCGTGATATGCTCAATTTAATACCCTAAATAGTACTAAAGCAGTTGCTGCAGTAAATCAGGGGTCGAACACAAGAACTCAAGACTTCACACAATAGATTATATAGATTCGAAACAAGCTAAATCAGAAGATGTAATTGAAAACAGGATTGCAAGTAAAAGCGTTTGTAAATTCAGTTGGAGGAACATAGGCTCAGGGTATTTCTCAGGAAATCAATGAATGCAGCTAAATTAACTAACATGATTCAGATTAAGCACGGTTCTAGAACTCAAATCACTAAAATATAATTAACCAACTCTCGTTGCGAAAACTATCTAAATCTAAATCCTAGGAATTCCAAATCTCTTTGCGAATCCTAAATTCTAAATCAGCTTTAAAGTTCAGGTTCGATATGTTCACAAATTAATTAAACCAAATCTCTTTGCGAATAATTAATTTGCTCACCTAGGTTCTATCAGGTAATTAATCGCACTCTCGTGCCTAATCAATTATCCTAAGATCTATATTCTAGGTAGCTAATCTAGAACAAGCTTTGAACACAACCTAAGCGAAGAACTAATTCAGATGGTGAATCCTAAAAGATAATTAACCTAGCATTCAAAGAAATCCCTATGAGAAAACCCCAAACCTAACAGGTAATCTACTCAGACATGGAGATTGAAGACAACATGTTTGAATAAATCATCAATAGAATAATCAGAATAACAAAAGGTTTTAAGATCTGATCCCGGACGAAGGGAGATTCATACTTGTCTCAAACCAAAGTATAGAAAATAAAGCTTAGCCTAAACAAGTGGCTGTAAAATCCTATTTATAACCTAAAACACGAATTGGGGCTTCTTGTAATTATTAAAGACTTCTGGGGCAAATCTGTAGTTCTTCAAATCTTCATTAAGTCGCGTGTCATAGTCATGCTGCGATGGGTATCGATCGATACCAGGGGGTATCGATCGATGCTCGTCGTGAAATCAGGTACTCAGCAACACGGATCTCTGCTTCGCTCCAGAATGTTCCAGAATGCTCCAATATCTCTAATAAAGCTCCATACGTGCTATAACTTGTAAAAGACTCTAAAACACTACAAAACACTAGAAAAGACTCTATAAAAGGACTTATATCATGGCCTAAACAGGGTAAAAACCATGATATATCAACTCCCCCAGACTTAGCCTTTTGCTTGCCCTCAAGCAAATAGAAGACTAAACCAGAAAAAGAGGTTTGAAAACGCGGAGACTCACCTGTTCATGAACCATCGAAATGACCTTCTTTCCAAGTACCCAAATGTCACCAAATCAGCTTTTGATCTAACCACCATGTACTTCTCCGTAGACATTCGCAGCTTTCCCAGACTCCACACATTATCCCACAGCATTGTTCAAGTAAAACCATCATCACCAGTTTCATCCCTGCAGTTAATGTTCAAGAACCTTCTAGACTATTTACCAGACAATATCATGACAAAGGAACCACCCTTTTTCACACTTTTTGTATCAATTTCTCTCCCCCAGACTTATTTCTTATTATGTTCCATTTTTTTTTATTTTCAGCTTTGCATATACACATCAAGGTATGAGACGCGAGTATTGATGGTGTTTGCCACCAAATCCCCGGTTCTTCCCTTTCTATGTATCAAAGGATGTAGGCGAATAATGGCATCATAGGAAAATCCTAGCCTCGCTTCCAATCCTTTGTGTGATCATTCCCTCTTAAGTAGAATAATGGGATCGCTGGAAATTTTCCTAACCCTCTACTCAGAAGAAAATCATTTCAATCTTTTATGCACTTATGTATCAACTTATAACAGGGGAGAGAGATACTATTACTCTAAACACATGGGTTCCTTTATCAGATATGAATGATGAATCAAGCTCTATGAACACTAACCACATTGATGAAGTGCAAAAATTGGCTCAGGTTTCAGAAGAACTCTGCTGGAGACATGGATGTTTTCTAGTCAACTGGTCAGTCCTTGGATTTTTCATTAGTCGATCTAGAGCTGGTCCTGTAACACTGTGCACTCAAAAACAAAATCAAATCAATAGGTTCAAGCACAAGATCATTATCTCCAACAAGTTTTGACTCAATAAAACAATTTTGACTCGATAAAACAACTGACTCTAAGAAAAACGAAAACCATGTCAGCAGACACCTCCCCCAGACTTGAACAACACTGTCCCCAGTGTTATCTAGCCTAGAGTAGGTAAAAGAAACAAAAGAAAAGGATAGAACGAAGAGAAACAAGAAATTACCGTTCTGGAACAGTTGGTGTCGATCGACACACGGCATGGTATCGATCGATACCATGCTTAGATCGACTTGGTGAAATTTCATCCGCGATTGGTGTCGATCGATACCACTGGGGTATCGATCGATGCTTGGGCGATTTCGAGTTGCTCCTTGTTCATCCTGAGACAGACTCAAAACAAACGAAAATCAAAAGGAAAAATGACTCAAAGACAGACTCACCAGTGGGTTGCCTCCCACCAAGCGCTCGTTTAACGTCAATAGCTTGACTGTAACGCCCTTCAGGCTGGATAGGAGTGAGAGCTTGCACCAAAACAGGCTCCACAACTTGACATTGCTAGCTTCAGAGTTCTGCTCAACATGTCTTTCATGAACTCTTTTCCCTTCTCTTTCAGCTCCGAAGTAAGAAGGACCCTAGCCTTGGAGAATGGCTTCAAGGCTCCCTTGCACTTTACCTTGTACTCAATCGAATTCCCATCACTCTTCTGAGGTATCAAAGTGACATGGGGATTCTCTTCCTTTTTGCTCTTGGCCTTCTTCTTTGCTGCCTTGGCCTTCTTGACAACTTCCTTGGGAATGCAGGACGGTTCAGCTGGACCGTCTGTGACAATAAGCTCATCAGGAGGCTCTTCCAAAAGATCAACTGCCAGCGACATTCCTGTGACAACCTCAATGCCAGAGACACGTGTAGGAACACTCCTAGGGGGAATGACATCATAATAGACATCTCCGCCAATGTAAGAGAAAGAGATTCTCTTATTAGGCGTGTCTATGATTGCGCCAGCAGTAGCCATAAATGGTCGTCCTAGGAGCAAAGGCATACGAGATAACGCACTCATCTCCACAACCTGAAAATTAGTAGGAACGAGACTGTCTCCTACTTTGACCAGCAAACCATGGATAGTACCGTGTGGAAGTGAGGTGGAGTCGTTCTCGAATGTGATGGATATCTCTGGTGGTCGAATATCAGCCCCTAACCGCTCTGCAATTACCCTTGAGATGACATTGACACTAGCCCCTGAGTCGACAAGAGACTCTTTGAAATCAAATCCAGAGATGGAGCATGGAACCGCGAATTTCCCTGGATCTTCTCTTTGGGTCAGCTGTCTCAGTGGAGGTGGACCTCTAGCCTTAATGAAGAGTGCCTTAATCTCTTCCTAAGTTTCTCTGCAATCTTTGAAGTGACTTAGCAGAGGACGGCACTCTAGAGCTTCTTCAAAGGTTGAATCAGGGGAAATCCTTCGTACCATCTTCTCAAAGCCACGCAGCTGCTTTGGGGAGATGGGATCTCTGAGGTGTTTAGGAACAGGATTCACCTTCTTGGGTTTGCGAACTCTTCCCGTGATTGACTCACGTGTTTCCACATGTTCTGGCTTGTTCTGCGATGGGTATCGATCGATACCAGGGAGGGTATCGATCGATACTCTTGCTGTTGAATCATCCTTGACAGATTTATCATCACCAAGACGCTCCACAATCAGACTATCCAGCATAGCCTTGCATTCGGTGTCTTCTACCTCCTTCTTAGCCTTCTCAAGAGCTCTGGGATAAGGTATCCATGGTATATAGACTCTCTCTGGAAGTATTTTAGGCACCACTGTCGACATCTCCGGTGTCTTCTCTGAAATCGCCTCAGTATCGACCGATACCAATGGGGTATCGATCGATACACAGGTTTTTGAAGTATCCCGTTTCAGAATTGTAACAGGCATCGATCGACACATGGGGGTATCGATCGATGCTATGGCGATTTCAGGATCCTCTTCGAACTTTTCTGCACTTGAGCTGATCGCATTGACGTGCGCATTGTGTGAATGAACCGATTTTCCCTTGGAATTTGCTGCAGTCTGAGCTACTTGAGTTTCCAGCATCCAGTGACTCGTATTTAGTGCCTCGATCCTTCCAATCAAATCGGTGTACATGGTGTCCATCTTACCATTGAAGGTGACTGTCATCTTCTCCTGCCCTTGAACCAGGTGTTCAAGCATAGCCTCAATCTTACTCTCAGGAGCTTTGGGTGGTGGGGATTGGTACCCTCCTTGCTGAGCATTGTTGGTGAAGTTTCGATTGGAGTTGTATCCAAATCGCTGACCCTGAAAACCAGAACCACCAATGTAGTTAACATCTTCCACCTCATTCTCAGCAGCAAAGTGGACGGCCTTTGTTTTCCTTTCCAGCAGAAGACTGTTCATAGAATCCAACTGGGCTTTAACTTCAGCGATCTGTGACCCATACATGTTACCAGCCAGCTTCTTGCGCTCAAAGTCTGCGCTCTTGGTGCTACTACTGGATGCAAAGTTTTCAATCAACACATAAGCGTCCTCAGGATATCTGGTGTTGAAATTACCATTGCTTGAAGAGTCCAGAGCCATCTGATACCTCCAATCTACTCCTCGAAAGAATATACCCAGCAGCTGCACATCAGAGTATCCATGATGTGGACAATCTCTCTGATACGATCTGAATCTCGTCCAAGCTGCCTTGAACGCTTCAGTAGGTCCTTGAGAAAAGGTGGAGATCTTATTCCTCAGACCCTCAGATCGTGCATCGTCATAGAAGTTAATCAAGAAGGCTCTCTTAGTGTCCTCTCATGTAGTTAGCGAACCAGGAGGTAGCTGCCTCAGCCAGTAGGTTGCTTCTCCACC
>PKML01043841.1:0-21500 GCA_002933935.1 Eutrema yunnanense | reverse complement strand
TAATATTAAAAATAAAATGAAAAAATTTATAATCGATTTCAAATCGTAAAAGATAAAATTACTAAACAAAAATAAAAAATAGAAAATGTAAATTTATCCTAAAAGCCAAAGCTAATTAAAAAAAATCACAAAAATTACTGATGCTAAAAAGAAAATAATTATAAATCTCATCTCTATATAAATAAATTGATAGTATCTCAATTACACATCAAAAAATTAAAAGTCTAATAATCTAATTAAATTCGTATAAAAATCGTTCAATTAGATTTTGACATATATTTAAAATCATTTTTTCATGTCGAGCTAGAAAAGAAAAATGAAAGTAAAATATGACAATGAAAAAAATAAATATAATTCAAATAGAAATATCAAAACAATTCAAAACTAAATATTTTGAAACATGTCATATCGATAACCAAATAAAAAATGAAAAAAAGAAGAGAAGCAAAATAAATAATAACTGAAACTCGGTTAGACTTCTATTTAGTATTAATGCTCTCAAATATATTTTTATTTATTTTTACGAGTCATCTGAGTTTGTTCTCTATTTTGTTGTTTTTGAACTTTTTTTAATAGATTATAAAATATTAAATTATAAATTTGTATATAAGCGAAACTTAATATAGTTTGAAATAATTGAAGAGGAAATGGGCTATTGTTGATTAAAATATGATATTCGAATTGAAACATCTCCCTAGTCGTAAGTTTCACATTCCACAAATTTTAATCATATTTTTGTCTTGCAAGATAATGAATGGAAAATAACAATATAGAAAAAGATAAGAAATCATGGAATGTAATGGAAAGATTACGTAATTATAAGTAAGATATGGAAAATCATTGTATATCACAAAATGACAAAAGAAAAAAAGAAGTGAAAAGAAAACACATAATCTTTGTGCCATGTGCCAACTCAAATGAACAATTAGACAATTTGAAGAAGAAAAAAAAGTGGTGGTCAAAAGGAGCACTTATGAGGGAGCGTGTCAGGACTGGCGTGCCGTTCTCTCTCTTGACAACTTAATGTTTAATCACTAAGTAGTAATTAGTCGACAAAGGAAAAGAGAAAAAGAGAGAAAAGTGGGACCCACATATCGAAACAGTAATACTCGGTCGTCCGGTCCATTCGTCACCGTCCGATGGGTTATTGCATCTTCAACCTTTGACCCTTCTCTCTCCTCTCCTTGTACTTTCTCTCTTCTTCTTCCTCTCTCTCTCGTTTTACTGAAGCGCTAATCCTTCTCCCTGGAGATATTGTTTTCCGACTATGGCTGCTGGAAACCAAGTCAACCTAAACGAATGCAAGGTACTTCGTTTTCTTTCTTTCCGTCGATTTTTGCGTTTTCTTTCTCTCCTCCTCAGATCATCATCATCATCATCATCATCATGTTTCTTAAAAAGAAGAAAGCAATAAAATCTAAGACGTCCCATCTATTTTTTTGCTGTAGAGAATTGTCCCACTCAACACATGGGTCCTCATTTCCAATTTCAAGCTCGCTTACAACATCCTCCGTCGTCCTGACGGCTCCTTCAACCGTTCCCTCGCCGAGTTTCTTGACCGCAAAGTTCCCGCCAACACTTTCCCCGTCGACGGCGTCTTCTCCTTCGACCACGTCCACACCTCCACCAGCCTTCTCACCAGAATCTACCAACAAGCTCCCCTCGATCAGGCCCGTTACGGCTCCGTCGACCTTACCGAACCCCTCAGCACAACACAGATCGTCCCTGTTCTGGTTTTCTTCCATGGAGGTAGCTTCACTCATTCCTCGGCCAACAGCGCCATCTACGACACTTTCTGCCGCCGCCTAGTCAGCACTTGCGGTGTTGTGGTCGTCTCTGTTGATTACCGGAGATCGCCGGAGCATCGTTACCCATGTGCTTACGACGATGGATGGAATGCTCTCAAATGGGTCAAATCCAGAATCTGGCTTCGGAGTGGTAGAGACTCCAATGTTTATGTTTATTTGGCTGGGGATAGCTCTGGTGGCAACATAGCTCATAATGTTGCTGTCAGGGCCACCAAGGAAGGAGTTCAAGTGTTGGGCAACATTCTTCTTCATCCAATGTTTGGTGGACTAGAGAGGACTCAGTCTGAGAAGAGCCTTGATGGTAAATACTTTGTCACTATTCAAGATCGAGATTGGTACTGGAGGGCTTATTTACCTCTAGGTGAAGATAGAGATCATCCAGCTTGTAATCCCTTTGGCCCTCGAGGTCAAAGCCTTCACGGAGTCTGCTTTCCTAAGAGTCTTGTCGTTGTTGCTGGTTTGGATCTTGTTCAGGATTGGCAATTGGCTTATGTGGATGGGCTTAAGAAGACTGGTCACGATGTTAACCTTTTGTATTTGAAGCAGGCCACCATTGGCTTTTACTTCTTGCCTAACAATGACCACTTTCATTGTCTTATGGACGAGTTGAACAAGTTTGTGCACTCGATAGAGGAGGATAGTCAATGCAACAAATCTCCAATTCTTCTGACTCCATAGCAACAACAAAAAGAGAAGAAGAAGATTAGATCAGGATCAGGACCAGGATCGGTTTGTTTTCACTAGCTATGTTGTACAGTTTCCACAAGTATTCGGTCACGTTCTTGTGTCTTCATTAGTCTCCTGAAGCATCATAAGTCCGGCTTATTGGTAAGCAAAAACCAATTCTGTTATATCGGCATTTGTCGGTTTAGGGCTAAGACGGTACTTTGATTTGTAGTATAGGTAGTCTTTAATTGGCTCTAGAGTACATAGGGTGAAAAAAATACAAGCCAAGTAATTTGTCTTCAACTTGTTGTGAAAAAAAACTTATCCTTGGTATGGATTTGTATGTGTTTATATTACCTTTTGTGTTCTCATGCTTCTAATAGGAAAAGTATGTCTTTGTTTGTTACCTTCTTCTCGTTTTAGTTCATGCATCGAATGAAGGTTTTTGGCTTACAAAAGACAAATCTGTTTTTTTCCATTTAAGTATTCCAACTTCGAACCCTCCAACGCATTTGCTCTACCTTTGCTACAATATGTGAAAATATAAAAGAAACAAAAAAAAAACACACATAAAAAGAAAGATCCAAAGGTCTCAAGTAAAAAAACCCTAGAGAGACATGTGGCAATGGCGTTTGAGTGAAGTATAAAAGAAAGAAGGAAGAGGAAATAAATGTGATAGAAGAAAAAAGACAAGTGTTGTGTGTGCATTTGAGGGAAAAGCTTCGCAATGCCAAAATCAATCCCCATCCACCCAAATGTGAAAAAAAGCTTACACAACCAAAATTTAATATATTAAATAATTATTGGACAAAAATGTCAAAATCATCAATGGATTTTTTCTTCTTTTTTTTTTTCTTTCTTCTAATAGTTTTAGTTTTCTTTGGCATCTTTTGCGTATTGCCTCTTCTATGTGCATGTATTTGATTTGGAATTTCTGGTGTTTCCTTGTAGTGGTTATGAACTTTGGGAGGATAAACATGGACCCCCTCTTTAGAGAAAACAATCTCTTTTGTCTACATATGTTTGTTTCTACATATTTCTACATTTCTTTATAATATACCCATTTATAACCATGGCTTATGTGTGATTGTTGTTTATTATATATACTTATTCTTTTGGATGCCAAGTGGTAGGGACATCGTGGCTTGGAGGAAAAAACGAAAAGTGATTCTTTCTCCTTTGTCTATAGTTGGTAGCTATATATAATTGATACTATAAGAAATAAATAACATTTTACAGATAACTTCTTACTTTGAATGCAATGTAATTTCGTTTTTCCGATTAACATTGACTTTTTAGTCCTTGCGTCTTTCAACATTTAATTTTCTAATGCTACTATTTTGTTTTGTTTTTCATCTTGTCCAAGTATATATATATATATTTGGTCGAAATCAAAGTATATTTATGACCAAACTTTTTGGCTTATTGATGCGTGCGTGACAAAGACTCTCGTTTGTCTTGTAATGAAATTGTCTTGGCAATTACTTGGGGAGAGTGTCTCTATTTTAATTTATTTTAGTGTGAATATTTTACTAATGATAAATCAATTAATGCTTTTTTTTGTTCTATCAATTAATGTTTCGTGTTTGGAAATGCTTTATATTTTATTTTTCGTTTTTGTAACAAATGGGTCGCTCTCATTTAGTTTTGTTGTCTTTAATTCCGAAACAAAAAAACTTAAATTTGTTTGGTGATTTATCAACATCTTCTGATTTCTCCATAATTCATCAGTTTGTCGTTTACACTAAGATTATTTCTTTTGTCAATGGATTGGCTTTGTCGTTTTGTGGACAGTGGACTATATATATTCAATGCTTTGGATCCAAAATTATTATATTCATCATCTAACTAATTACTTTGAGTTTAAATGTTTGGTTTGAGGAATCTTTATAATTTCCTTCAAAGAATCAATGACTTTTCTCTAGTTCACATTAAGAATTATAGTTTCGATAGTGTCAATTCGATTAACTGATATGATGGTGAATGAGGTGTCGGTCAAGTTTTTGAAAATAACAGATACCACATAACTTGTATTTACAAATATTTATACATGCAAAGATGGAATCGTAAGAGATAAATACAAGAAGATATTAACAAAAGATATGTGTATATCCTAACAGGGGACCAAACTCATAAACCACGTTGTAAATATTTCAAAACCGTGTAGAAAAACACAAATCTGAAAGCTAAATCAAGAAAAATATCTACGACGTGGTTTGTGGTCACAAAACTATTCTGCTGACCTGGAACTGAATTATAAAACTCAAACCAAATCGAATAGGGAAACAAATAAATTCCGATTCGCACTTCAAAACAAAAACAAAAACTTATAAAAAAAAATTAAAAAGAAAGAGAAATAATCAGATTATAATTTAAGAGTAGAGCTACTCTGTATGGAAAGTTCATAGAAATGGAAGAAAGAAAAAAAAAGGAAAAGAGAGAGAGAAGAAACGAAAGAAAAGACAACAGCATTGAACAACGATGCCTTTGTCTTTATTAGCCTAAACCTAAACCCTAGAGATTTAAAGAACAAGACACGAACCTTTCATCTTGAAATTCTCAAAGAAACTCTTAAACCCCACAAATAACCATCAAACATCCTCTCTCTCTATCTCTCCCTTTCTCTTATCACTTGCATTCATCATCAGCTCGTCATCATGTTTTCATATTTCTTGTCTCTTGTTGGTGACGACAAGGAAGATGATGGTGGAGCAAAATATTGCAATATATGCCACATACACACACAGATGATATACACTTGACATGCATATTACTTATTTGAACAGACGGACGTACGGGGATACTTAATTGATTGGAATCATCAGATTTTCATGTATACTGGAAAATTTTCATAATAACGTACTAACAGATATATATTGGAACTCGCTGAGTGTTAGACTGCGTCCCGTTTAGTGATGTACAATTTGTATTAAGAACTTGTCAAAGTAAAATTATTGGCGTTTGTCGACCGGCAAAACGAATTGGCAATAACACAATCCATCCTTGTGGGTCGTATAAACGGGCTTTTTAATATCGGTTTATAAGTCCAGTATGAAATTCTTCCAAACGGTGGCCCAATGGTTAGGTGAAGAATTATGTGCCGGCTTAACTAGGGGGACAAATGGGAACAATTGCTGGAATGCCACTTTTTCTAAAAGTTTGTTCTCAGATGCCACCATTATAATAATTATTTTAGTTTTGATTTTTGTTTAAATCTGAAAACTGGGGGAATACCTTGATTATCCTCATACATCTCTATAATATTATTTAAGAAGACATTTTTAAAAATGAACTTTGTTTTGTAAGTTATTACATGAAATGCCAGTACAAATAACAAATAATAATTGAAATAGGAAATGATATAATAGTCTTTTAAAATTATTGATTAGAATATGGAAAGTATATATTTTGCGTTAAAGAGGTTATTTATTATTTAATTTCTTAATTATTTTTAATACTATATTTTAAAATAATAATCAATTTCAAAGAAAAAATCATCTATTCAAACTCTTGCTATATTTTTTACTATAATTTATTATATTTTATTTGAATATATATCAAAATAAAAGTTAAAAACTATTTTACTAATTTTATAAAAAAATTAGATACAAGAAAACTATTTTTTTTAAGAGCTCGTAGACTAACCACAAAAACTAGAGTCATTTAACAGTGCATATTGGAGTTATGTTTTCAAGATTATAAGTTTTTGCGGGTTAATCCGAATAATATTTTAGTTAAGTGCAAAACGGGTTAAATGGACAAATTATTACAAATTAACAACTTTATCTATAATTATTAGTTAGTTATATTGTAAAATTCAGATAAAAGCAATTTCTTAAATTTCAAAACAAATTCGTTAAAAAATTACTCCGCGCTATAATTAGCGCGGCTTAATTCCTAGTCGATATTTGTTAAACAAACCTATATTCTTAGATTTTAAGTTTTATTTAACAAAAAAAATTATATTAAAAACGGAGGAAAGGTTGTTTAGCTATTATGTAATACTTGTGTGAAAAGATAAATTTATTTCGAAGCTATTCTACATGGACTCGACTCTGATTTGGTAATAGGTTTAGATTAATTTCGGAAAGTTATAGCTTAACCAAGGGAAATTAGTTCTGGTACAAGTCGATTGGGACAATACAGAAATGACTGAATGGTTATTGATTTTTGTTTAAGGCAAATGGGTGATCTGACTCGGGTTCTTGTTAACAAACAAATGAAGCACAAGAACACATACAAGCAGAGTTAGAGTGCATTCTTAGAAATCTCAAAACGATTTGATAGTACATTTGAGATTTTTGTATCTTCTGAACTTCGACAAGCAACAAAGCTAAATTTCGATATAATTAAAAAAAAAAAAAAAGATGCTCAACATTTTCTTTCAAAAATTTATGATCTAGAAGCCTATTATATCAAAAATAAACTTTTTTTGAGAGGAGGATACATCACATTGACTCCTTTCTCGTTGATTCTTGAACTAACAACTAACAACTTTGAGTATCAAAATGAACAAAGAGCATTATATTTTTGGCAAGTAGTTACATAATTATTTCTTCATGTGTTTGAGGACTGAGTCTAAGACTAACATTTTTTACTTTATCTATGTTGGTTAAAATGTCATTTTTCTCTTTAATTATTTGAAGTAACAACTAACAACTTTGAGTGTCAAAACTACGCTAAGGCTTCGAATGGTGACAGCAGTTTGAGCGGTGCGGGACAAACGGTTTAAGAGGTGCGGTGCGATTTTATTGCGGTGCGGTTGGAAGAAACGCATCATGCGGAACAAACGGTGCAAAAAAATATATGAACGATAAAAAAACAACATGCGGTGCGGTCCAAATGTGTGAATGGTGAAAATGTAAAACGCGGTGCATAATATATATTTTAGATAAATATTTTATAAATAAAAATGGATTGATGATATTTATATGATTATAAATTAAAATAATTAATTTGTTAATGATCAAATATTTTTCATAAATTAATTACGAACCATAACTAAATAATTATTAAATTTTTAATAAATTTGTTTGGCATTTTACAATAATATATTTATTGCTAAAATCAAATTAAAAAATACATCCCAAAAAAACCAAGTAAAATAATATAATATATTCGAATTATTATTAAAGTTAAAGTTTTAATTCATAATTTTAGTTTTTATCAATTTCCATAATTTTATCTTTAACTCTCGTTGCGTTAGTACGTTAGTCTTTATAATGTTTTCAATTTTTATATATTTAAATATATAAATATATATACAAAACCGCACATAGAAAACTCAAAATACATCAAAAATCTAGCGTAACTACTGTTGAGTGTGGTGTGGTTTTTTCTTTTACAAAAATTGAACCGCACTTTTACTATTCATTTTTTAATTAAAAAAATAAAAATTGCACCGCACTATGTTAAAATCTTATTGATTGGTGATTGAAAACCGCACCGCACATATGTTTTGAAAAAACACTTCAAACATTCACGGCCTAAGAGCATTGATATATGATACTTAGTAAGGTGATGTAGTTACACTATATTTCTTCACTGTTTTCGAGGACCAAAATTCACATTTATATTTTTATTCATCTATTTACTTCAGGTTTTGAGCGATTTTTTTTTTTTAACAAACTACTAATTCTAAGAACATTTTCAACCCCACTCCATTTTGCACTTCAAACTATATTTTGGAATATATTCTTCAACTCTACTTCATTCTACCTTATTTCCAACTCCATAATGGAATAAAAAATGGGATTAGTCTAAATATGAAGTAATCATATTCATTACTCTATTTTTTTACTCATTAGTCCATTTTGAAGTAAAAAATAGAGTAGGATTGATCTAATTCAACTCCATTTTGGAGTTATTCCATTTTAAAGTAAAAAAAAAAATGAAAAAATACATTAGAAATGCTCTATAAACTAGAAAAGAATATAATAAGTATTTTATTCAAATGGATCATAGATTTTTTTTATCTTTGTAAGTGGACCTAGTTACAAAATCAAAAGCAAATTTATTTTTTTTCCTAAAAAAAAATATATAATAATGATTTTACAAAAAAAAATAAATATGTTGCCAAACAGATATTAAATTTATAACTAAAAAAATTACAAATTAAACATATTTGAATCAATAACACTTAAAATTAGTTGTAATTTTTTTATTTCACATTTTATATATTATAAATAATTTTATGACAAGTTTAAAATCTATTTATTATTAAAACAAAAGTCTTGAAACTTCACATACCCAATGCACAATACTTTTTCCATATATTAATTTACAGAAATCATACTTCGTATCATAAAATAATGATACAGTTGAAGTAGGTCGTCACTTATTTGACAAATGATCGCTTTAGTTATTCGTTTGATCTTTGATTCTTGTGTCATAAAGATGGGAGTAGCTTCAATCCTTCTTCACCACCAAGAAAAATTGAAATACTTATTTGAATCATTCAAAATTTTAAGATCAGAGCATGGATTAATAATTATCAAACAGAATTCAAATAAAACTAGTCGGAAAAGAAGCAAATGACTTGAGCAAATCATGAGCATATGAGGAAATAGATATTAGAACAGAATCAGTTTTCTTTCTAATAATATTCAAATCACAAAAGGCAATGCGAGGTGATGAAGATGGAGAAAGAGAGAGATGGTTCACAGAGGACATACCAAAACTAAAATGCAGAGTTTCAGTTTCAGATTACTTTTATCTCATCCCAAGCATTTGGAAGATCATCAAGATTCACTCACAATAAACATATTTCACAGTAACAGTTTAAGTAGATCTTAGCGAACTCACCAACTCAACAGTGAGATCTCCATAGATATACAAAGCACAGGATAACCTTCTTCTTCCTAATCGTCGTCCACCCCTCGGCGCCTCTGGATCTGTAAACGCATCCGAGATAAACTTACACTCAATGCTATCGTTAAACTAAAGAGCAAGGCTTTTTGCTTTAATAACTTGCGTTGAGGATTGTGTGACTGTACCGTGACTTTTGTCTGTTTGGTAGTTTGACTGTTTATTTGTTCCAACAGCGTTATAAGCCGCTCCTCAGAAACCTGTACAAAAACAAAGAGTATTTCGATAAATCTTAGATACGTAATAATTCGCGCAGTGTTAGCGAAACTGAGTAGAAACCTGGTGATATGTGAACAATTATGAACTATGATATTGAAACGTGACTGGATTCTTACCTTCTCAACTATCTGTCCCATTTGAGCAGCCCTCAAAATAACATCCTCTACACCTCTAGCTTTCTCAGGTTTCACCAGGGCAATTCGAGCAACTATAGAAAAAAGAAGAAGAGAGAGAAGCATAAGAGATATATTAATTGGAAGATCATTATATCGATGACATCATGAAGAAACAAGGAAGAGAAACTAGATGAACACTTAGATGAGACATACTTCTCTCTCGGGCTTGGGAAGACAATATTTGACTAAGCATCATTTGTCTACGTTCATCAGCTTCCCTACACGAATGTTCCAATTAGAGAATAGGTTAGTTGAAAATACAGTTCCAAATTTATTTTCAACTGATAGGCGACGATACACACCTTTTAGCATCTTCTTGTGCTATCTCTTGATCTGGATTCTGCTGATTGCCCTGCTTCCCCTGCTAAATAGGTTGGTGCACAATGAGCCACAAAGTGCATTTTTTTTTTTGTTTGTTGAAAAAAACATAAGTGAATAACTACCGTGCCATGTCGAGCCATCAGCTCTTGCATTCTCCTCTGTCTAATAGCTTCTAGTTCAGGATCAGCCTACACACAAGGAAGTAAAAAGGGAAGATATATAAACATAAAAATGCAAAATCTTCAGCTAACATGATACAGTGCCATGATTGCTGAAAACTAATCTATCAAATGAAACAAAAATCGACTGAGTCGCTTCTGGGGTACCGATTTGTCATCATCGATTAGATCAAAGCAAAAGCAAAGATGAGTGCAAGGAGATCATTAAAAGAGTAGGTTCCAGAGGAAGAAAAGCTCAGAGATGAGTGTAAATGTCTTGAAATTCAAACAGATAATCACAACTATCAGACAACCTGGAATTCAAACAGATCCACCCAGATAGCATTACTGATTCAAATCCTAGACAAAAATCTCAAAGGTTTCTAAGCTAACCAAATCTGTTTCCCATGACATATACTTTCTGTTTTCTCGAGATAACGATTGAATCTCATTCAATGTTTCGATTCAGAGCAGAACCAATCATATTCAAATTAGAAAAAAGTGCCCAAAACCCTAACAAATATTCGAGTTCCCCAAAGATAGATAAGAGTGAAAAACTAGGGGAAAACGAAAGAAAATTGAGACAATTTCGAGATGCCAAATCTCACCATCGGAGCAGTCTTCGTCTCTTTCCTCTGGATGCCTATTCAGTGCCGTCTCCACGCCTCAAAAACCAACACAGAGCAGCTCCAAAGGTGAAAATGCTTTAAAACCAAACGAGTAGCTTTCTTAAGACGCGCTTCATCGTTTTTATATATTCGCCCCCATTTGTTTTACAGTTTTTACAAATTTAACCGTAAATTTTTGATTCCTAACATTTACCCCCATAGATATTAAATTCTCACCCAAAATCTCTTGCGAGTCCCAGAAGTCGTCAAATCTTGCACTAGATACAAACAGATATCTATTTATACAATTTCCAAGGAAAAAATATGGCTAAACGTTGTTGGCACATAGAAATTTAACAGGAGAAATCTGATTGGACTACTGGATGAGTATATAGTCAGCATCAAACACATCTCCAGCAGTAGGAGAGAGGTTGTTTCTCCGGACTTGAGCATGAGTCTCTGCTTCGTGTTGAAATACATTGACCAGATCTTGTAGCTCCAACTTTCTAATTTTTACTTGTTCTTCTGTGATGGGCTTTTTGAGCCCCAAGTATATCAGACCCACAGCAATCAGAACCGCTCCTATCACAACCATCAGTAGAGTGAAGAGACCAAACGCATAAGGCGTGTTCTGCGCACCCGGGATACCATCCACGTTTATACCAAACAGTCCCACTATTATGGTAAGCACAAGACCACATCCTCCAAACACGGCTAAGTTATGGCTTACTCTCAGGCTTTTGTCCTGATAGTACAGTTCACCCAAATTAATCCATATATCCTAAGATTGTACCATGTTCATTTTGTTCGGTGGAGGAAGAAACCTGTAACCAAGCGCGGACACTGCTTTGCATGACATCCTGAATTGTGAAGAGACGTCCACGGACTGCTTCTTGTTCCTCCAGCATTTCCCTTGTGTTCTTCCTCAAACCTTCCAACAACTGTCGAGCTATGTGTCCCCTCAGATGCTGGACAAGCTCAAAGATAATCTCTTCTCTTGCGTGTAGTGACCACTTCACTCGGATGACCTGCCATGACAAAGCAAAGACTTCCATGTTCATGACCATAGTTCGGTTTGTCCCACACGCAAACATCAACAATGGCCTTTCAAACACAACATCAGTCATTTTTCATTTAATTCAAATAGAGGCGTAACTGCAATGAAGAGAAAATGACCTGTCTTGATAATTTTTTGATCTCTTGGTTGAGAATGATACTGAAGAGATTTACATCCTCATGGTTTCTCCTAATAACAAGAAAAGATAGTCTCTGTTAGTTAAACATGAATATTGTGTATTATCCAAACAAACGGATATGTATCTGTAAGAACCTGTTCATAAACTTCAGTTCGATTTCATCAGCTGCACCAAATATGGATTTACGGAATAGCCTATCATCAATCAAGGACAACAAAAAGATCCAGTTAGATAATTTCCAGACAAAACAAGAAAATTAACTAGAACTCAAGTCATTTTGGTCCAGTAAAACTAGACGAGCGTTCATTAGAGAAAAGCTAAACCAGAAATACTGTTGTTCACCTATCATCCCATCGAGAAAGACGGCAAGCCAAGTGTGCTATGACTTCATGAACCGTTCTTGGTACATTGTAACCTCCTGCATAAAGCAGCTCCTATAAGGAAAGGCAAAAGGAAAATTAACGCAGGTCAGTGTCCATATTACAGGCCTGTGTTATATTAAGTTACAAGAATCTCATTAAGTAGATTATTTTGACAGTTTGTGAACGAACCTCTACTTCAGTGACGCCAAGGACATTGGTGTCTGATACATTTCCTTTTACGTGCATCACAGTTACCAGGAAGTTTTTAGCTTGCCAAGCCCGAAAAACAACAGGAACATCATCCTCACTGATGACTGGATCACCAACTGATTGTCCTAAAAGCTCAAACAATAAACCTCCAGCAACCCTCACTGGAACCTAAGGAAATACACCAGGAGTAAAAGTTAGACAACAACATCCAAGAAAATACACCAGAGATGATTCAACTGTAACGAGCCATCTCAATTTGAGATTCTCAAATAACACTCTACGAAGAATTCGCTATGCTAAGAGACTACAACACATCTTTAATCCTATACAAAACGACTATGATCTACGTGGAAGTATTTTAATAGCAGTGTCTTCAACGAGCCTGTCTATCAGTCAAAGCTACCTAAAATTAAAAATGTGGCTGAATTCTGACTCTCAAATTGCATATATGAACTGGGAACAAGGTGAATACCTCGTAAAGAAGGTGTCTCATCCGTTCACTTATTAGCTTACTTTCATCCCTCAATGCAAGACTAATCGCAGGATGCAACCATGTAGCACTTCTGAGCCATGCCTCAACAGAAGAGTGTCCAGCAGCCATATGGCACCACCATGTGGGGCCGCCTGGTCGTTCCCAAAACGGAGCCGCTAAATCTGTAACGGGGACATCCTCTTCTTCATCCATTAACTCCAAATTAGGCCACTCCACGTTTACTTGCACCATTTGAAGTAGTTCAGATATTCTAGCCCAACCAATAGGTACCCAACGACTTCCCTCATATCTCTCAACTTGTGCTGCTGGAAGCACATGCTCATCTTTAAAATCCAAAGAAGATACCGACCTTGACCTTAAATCATTGACTGCAGGGGAATCAACAAACGGGTTATGACTAAACTCGGGGGAAGTAACTCTGGTTGGTCCATCTTCTTGCTTCAAGTAAACAGGCTTCGGATCAGTATGCTTCTTTGCGCCTCGAATAAATTCAAAGGCGCAAATGAGCCCATCAGTCCAAAGATCACTCTTAGGGACGCCTGAATGATTTTTACTCTC
Organism: Eutrema yunnanense; assembly: GCA_002933935.1. Classification (NCBI taxonomy): domain Eukaryota; kingdom Viridiplantae; phylum Streptophyta; class Magnoliopsida; order Brassicales; family Brassicaceae; genus Eutrema; species Eutrema yunnanense. The sequence goes on along the minus strand of PKML01043841.1, from coordinate 7,858 downwards.
AAGCTTCTTGGATTTACTCTCTTGAGATACTGAATGATTCTCCCTATTGTCGCCCATGGTCAATCAATAGAAAATCCACCAGCTTGCTCTACTGCCTGTATCACGAATGAGACGGTGGAAGTCATTGACATCAGCATCAATGTTCTTTCCGAAAAGATATTTCAACTCTATGAAATTAAACAGAAAGAGATGCAAACCCTGAATTTAGTTAAACACAAATGGACTATCACTGACTAACAAGAAGCTTCAACTAAGATGGAGAAACAGAAAAGAAACTAGAGCTGCATCACAAAGCCCAAATTGAAATTTAATGCCAAATAGGCATAAGCATCATCTCAATCCACATGACACTCTTACATTTCACACATAATTCAAGTTTTTCACCCCTCCAATCTAAAGGACCTTAACTTGAGAAGTTTTTAGGATCATGTTTTTACTGTACAAAGTGCATATGAAAAGCTAACTCACAGAGGGATTAAACCTTAGCATTTCGACTCTACACAAATCTAAGAGAACCAAAGCTCACCGTATGAAACTAATATCTTCAGATAGATCAATATGGGCAAAATTCTTGTGGAAACAACAACGAGACACCCAATGCAGCGAACAAGCTCCTCTTCACCCAAACCAACAGTTTACAACAACACCAAAACTGCAAAACTTTACGCAACCAATACTAGAAATTACATGCAAAACAAAATTATCGAACAAAAAAGCGTCAATTCCAAAAATTTAGGGCCAAGAACGAGAATCCATAACAACAACAAAAATCGTAAGAAGAGTACATTTGGTAGGGTTTTTGCAGAAACCCATGATTTGTGTAGAAATACTCTACTGAAAAGATAAAGTAAAATTGCTTTCAATTCACATCCACATCCCAGAAAGGAAGACGTGAAAGTCAATGTTACGAAGGAACAAAATCATCTGAAATGTGACTTTACTCAAAAATCGAAATCTTAGCAACAACAAAAAGGGAAAACTTACTCAAAAATCTCAATGAAAAAGGTTCCCACAACCCTAAAAAGACAGAGTAGAAAGTTGGGGAAGGACGAGCACTGAGAGGTAGCAAGCAATGAAGAAGAATCAAGAATGGTTTTAAAACCATATACATAGTTGCTTTTAATAAGAGACGCGCTTCCTCGCTTTTACATATTAGCCGTAAACTTATATTTGTAACATTTACCCCCCTCAAACTCTCTCTGGTACATTAACGCATATATATGATAAAAAAAAACAAAAGCTAAAGAAGATACATTAGCCTGTGTGTGTATAGGGACAACTTTGAGTTTGACGTTTGGGTCAGCGACCATGTTGAGCACTAGAAAACGTTGCAGTTGCTACTCCACTCGAGCTTGATGATGAAGCTTCCGCATGATGGATCGCATGATAGGTTGCAACTGGCATTTTGTGCGGCAGGTTAGGCAATGGTGCCTCGAAATTCAAGACTTGGATCGCTTGTCTTATCGAAGGCCTAGAGTTTATGTCAGGACAGGCCCGGCCCAGAGCATAGGCCAAGTAGGCCATGGACTAGGGCCCAAATTTTTTTTCTTCATAATTTACCACTAATTTTTAATTTTTTTTTTTTTTTTTTTTTTACTCTTAAGAAATAGGGCCCATTTTCTGTAAATAGATTAGGGCCTCTCATTGGGTTGGGCCGTTGCTGTGTCAGGATGAGCACACCATAACCCAACAATCATTAGACACTCTGCTTGCTTCATATCGTAATCTTTCCCCATATGTTGATCAACGGCTGAGATCACTTCTCCTCTCCCGTACAGATCCCATACTTTCTCTACAAGACTTGCTTCAGGCTCCATTTTGCCATGCCTCGTGTTCACCGACTTCTTCCCTGTAACAATCTCTACCAACACAATGCCAAAGCTATAGACGTCGGATTCTTTGCTCGCCCTTCCTGTGGATGCGGAATCGCACACCTAGTTTTTTATAAGGATTTTTAGGGAAGAACTTTAGTGGGCTAGTTTCTATCTATGAATCAAAGATGTAATTTGGATATAAACTAGACGAATTGGATTGATATTGAATCAACAAAGAGTGTTTACAAGTAGAATAATCTCGGAGAGATTTTACAAGTATTCGGTGGATTTAGCTTAAAAGAATTGTCCTCTAAACCTAGATGTCGGCGTCTTTTATAGTCGATGTCGAGCTAAGCTTCCTTCGGATGTTGCGGACGTCGCATATCCCGCGAATCGAGGAGCTGTTGTTGACTCCTACCTTTACGAGCTGGAGGTTTGACTTGTTCTAGATTCGACATCGCCCACCTCGCGGTTTGATAGGTGGGCCGTACTGGTTTAGAGATTGATTATCGGGCCCTTAATGGGCCAGATCTCTTGGGTCGAGATCTGGTACCAACAATTGCCCCCCAGCCCATTAAGTAGATATTAGTTAATGGGCGAAGAGAAACGGTTCGTCTGCGACAGAGATCTCGATTTTACCGAGATCCTCGCGAATCGAACGGTCGAGATTCGGGGAGAGGAACCGGCTGCGCGGTTCTCAGTAAAAAGGTAATCATTGTGTCTTTTGAGATTGTACGGCCGAGATTCGAGGAGGCGAAAGATCTCCGCGATCTCAACGGCTGGGGTTAATCCCTCTTTATAACCTCACTTTCTTTGCTTCCCCATAAACCACGATCGTCTTCTCGACTTAAGGTAATTTCTCTTTCCTTTTCCTTCTGCAATTTTCTGGGTTTAGGAAGTGCGAGTTTTTCTTTCGTCGTCGGAGTCTAGATTTTTTTTCTGTTTCCGATTTCTTCATCAAAACCTTATGGCCGATTCGAAATTCGTCCCTGCGCATCCAGACGAGCTTTTCGGCCCGCACTGGAGAACGACGACGACCCGGCAGAGTATCACTAATCTCCGGCAGGTCTTCAACATCCCTAAGGACGTCGAACTCGTCATTCCGTCGGAGTTCGAGACGCCGGAGAGATGTAGGCCGGGGTTCATCTGTACCTACACGACGCTTTTCGAGAAGTGTGGGTTGTTTTTCCCTATCCCTTCTTTCCTGCTCGAGCTCCTTGCGGAGACCCGGCTCTGCTTCTCGCAGATGATGCCGAACTTTGTTCGGCATGTAATCGCTCTTGCCGTTCGAGCCCATGAGGAGGGGATTCTGCTTTGTGTGAGAGATGTGCTTCACCTGTGTTCGGTGAAGCATAATCCCGGGTTTCCGGGGACATACTATCTTGCCCCGAGGACCAACCGCAAGGTTATTAGCGGGATCCCGGGCAAAGATGATTGGCGGAGTAAGACGATCCTATTCCGGATCGACCAGGCCTCGATAGGGGACTTCGATGTCTCCCGATTTCCGGATCGATGGGCCATAGCAGCCGGTTAGATACGAGCTCTAGAGTTCGCGGCTTTTGTTTAGATCTCGGATAGATGTCTCCCCCCCCCTTTTTTTTTGTTCATACTTTGATGATGATTTTTTTTTTGTTTTTGCAGTTACTCCGAAGAAGTCGCCTTTTACGGACGAGCTCAGGACGATTGTCTCTCACTGGAGAAATCAGGGGATCGAGTGGGACTCCTTTACGAGGCGTAGGATAGATCGGGCTCTTAGACGAATCCATCAGGCGATCCCTGCTATCGGACCATCCCGACAGCCTCCTCCTTTGCGAAGTAAGCACTCCTTCTGGTCCGAGGTGAATCTTATTCGTAGTTCGACGTTGACTGTTTTTTTGTGATTAACAGTGCTTGTTGTTGTTTCAGTTGAACCGGCTAGGGTTCGGACGACTCCGACTCCGGCTACCCGACCTGTACCGGACACCAGCTCGTCAACCAGTACCGTACCGCCTCTCATAATGTCTAGGCACTCGAGCTATCGCAACCTAGTTCCGACCACGCCCGGCGTCTCTGCCAGTCGGGTCCGTTCCGGCGACATTGCCGCAGCGGTGAGCGAGGCGTTGAATGCGCCGGTCCGGGAAGGTCCGTTAGAACAGACACCGATCGTGGCGTCGATTGGGTCTGGCGAGGCCCGGAGTCATGGTTCTATACCGCTGGTCGCAGAGGGAGCCGTAGACCTCGTCGTGGACCCCGTTATAGACCCGATTCACTTTAGCTCGAAGTCGAACGGGTCTAGTGCCGCCACGACCTCCCGTCGTCCTGAGACGCCGCGTTCTGTGCGGTCTTCGCATCCTCAAGCGAAGCGGCCAAGGAGCGAGCTTGCGGGATCTCGTGAGCCTGAAGGCCGACGTGGGCCTGACTCGAATAATGGCTCTTCGGCGAGCCGACCGTTCCACTGGGCGTTCAAACACGCTAGAGATTCTCCCATTATTGAGGATTCAGAGGGGATGGCGACGCTGATTCGCCATTGTAAGGCCGCCGGGTGCCAACTTCCTTCACTAAGGAATATGTCGGAGAAGGACGCATATCTAGACATGTGCGCCGCAAACGGGAAGGTATGTTTGGTATTGTTTTTTGAAGATAATATTTTTTGTATCCTCTTAGTTGACATGTCGGTTTTATTTTGTCCAGGCTCTGGCGGCGCAGAACAGGCTGGTTGCTCTCTTCAAGCAGAGGGTTCGAGATGCCCCTCGGCCCGACGAAGTCGAGAAGGCGAAGCAGGTGGTCACTAATTTGAACGCCGAGGTGCACTCCTTGAAGGCTCAAGAGGTCGAAAAGGATGCTAAACTAGCCAGAATCCCTGTTCTCGAGGCCCGGGTCGTCGATCTCGAAGCTGCGTCTGAATCGATGTCGTGGAAAGTGCAAGCAACGGAAAATCATCTCGCCGCACTTCGGTCCGAGAGTCAGTCTGCGTTGGAGCAGGCTGCTCGACTGGCTCGAGAAAACCGCGAATTGATCGCTGTTCGGGACAAAGAAATCCGTCAGGCGGCGCGGGTGGCCAGACGGGACTTGTCTGCGAGGTATGCGAATATTCTTGGTCGAATCAAGGAGAAATGGCTCATGAAGAAGGCGGAGACCGAAGCCGAGATAGACTTGCAGGAGGTGATCGCGAACCTCGACCTCCTGAACGAGTTGGACCGAGGGGATACTACTGTGGAGGTCGAGATCCCCAAAGTCACTCAGACAAAGGCTGAGTTTGAGGCGGCTTTTACGGCGGCCCAGGTATCTGACTTCTCCCTCGGAAAGCTCGACCTTCCGGCCATCTCAGAGGATTCGGTGGCTTTGATGGAGGTCGATCCGACGTCTCAGGTTCCGGTGGGAATAGATCAGTTCGGTACGAACGTTGAGATGACGGAGAGCTCGATGGCGAGGGTTGCCGACGAGGAGGAGGCCGCGGATCACTTCGTGCAAGATTAGGTTCGAGGATCCGGGGAGAAGATTTCCTTAGTGTTTTTTTTTTGTTTCGAACCAATTGTCTTAGCCGGGAGGTTTTAATCCGGCTCTATGTTAGGTTTTTGGAACCTTTTGTGGTCCGAATACATTGCCTTGGCCGGGAGGTTTTAATCCGGCGTCTCTATTGATTTAGTGGAATTTCTTTAAGTAAAAGAGTTCAGAGTCTTTTTACTTAGTGAAATTTTTGTCTTGAATTTTCGTATTCGTCGTCGTTTTGTCTTACTTTGACGAGGTGCGAGGCTTCGTAATTTTATTAAGGAAAAGACTTCGGTATCTTTTGCCTTAGTAAAATTCTGTACTTGAGTCTTAGATTTTCGTCGCTACTTCGGTTTAATTCGTGCGAAGTGCGAGCTCTGCCGAGCGGAATATCGTTTTGGCGAAGTGTTTTGACCACGTGTTAACGAAGTGTGTCGTTTGCTTTAGTGAGATCGTTTATGATTTCTACTAATTTTATGCACGGAGCTCGGGTTTGCTGTCCTCTTCGATTCTCTTGGCGAGAAATCGGTTTTTCGAGGGTGCTAAGTCTTTTGCCTTAGCAGTTTCAAGGTTTCGTATTTGAACTAGTTCCTTTTAGCGAACAGCGTGCTTCGAGGTCCAAGTGGATTTCGAAGCCCTTTTGGAGTTCGCTGTTTGGGGATCAGGTCGTGTCATCGTGGTCGTTTGACCGCATTTGTTTGAATTTTTGTGAGCTCAGGCGGTTCGATAGATCTCGAAGTGATTTTGCTACGAGGTTTCGCCCTGTGGCTCAGTTCGTGATGCGAGGTCGCGAGACTTTGGCGATACGAGAGCTGAATAGTATTTACTCGGGAAACGCGTGAGGTAAAAAAAATGTTACAACATATGATGATAAAGATTAATGATAGTGTGAGCTTCGCCGGAAGGTCTGCTGCTTTGGCGAAGTGTTTTGGTGGCTGCACTCGAGGGTCGAGCTGCCTACGTACCCTGTCAAGGGATCAAGCCTTTACGTAGTTCGATTATTACGTGTACTCAGTCGTGATATCGTTTGAGATTCATGGAATTCCAAGATCTTTTTTCTGGTACGTCGGTTTTGGCTTTCGCGAGCTTGTAGACGCCGTTGCGTACTACTTCGATGACGCGGTAGGGGCCTTCCCAGTTGGTCCCTAGTTTCCCGGCACCTCGCTCTTTGGTATTTTCGTATACCTTTCGCAAGACTAGGTCGCCTACTTCGAAACTCCTGTGTTTAACGTTGGGATTATAGTAGCGAGCAGCGGCTTGCTGGTAGTTTTGGATTCTGATCAGTGCTTGATCTCGACGTTCGTCGATGAAGTTCAATTGATCTCGCAGCATTTCTTCGTTGAGTTCGCTGTTCGATGGGCATAGAGTTCGCCTAGGGCTTGGTACCGAGACTTCGGCTGGGACAATTGCCTCCATCCCGTATGCTAGTGAAAACGGTGTTTCGTGTGTAGCTCGATGGGGAGTGGTGCGGCAGGCCCAAAGGACCCCGGGGAGTTCATCTGCCCATCTATGTTTTCTTGAGTCAAGTCTTTTCTTGAGGTTGCTCAAGATCGTTTTGTTCGCGGCTTCGGCGTGGCCGTTCCCTTGAGGGTACCACAGGGTCGAGGTGGTTAGACGGATTTTTCACTTGGCGCAGAAAGCTCTGAAGCTGCGAGATATGAACTGGGATCTATTGTCTGTTACAATTTCGTATGGGATCCCGTGTCGGCAAACGATATTTTTCCAGACAAAGTCTTTCACTTCGACTTGCGTGGTTTGTTGGAATGCTCCTGCCTCGACCCATTTGGTGAAAAAGTCGGTAAGGACTAGTAGGAAACGGAGTTTCTTTCGTCCCGACTCGACGAGCGGTCCTACGATGTCCATAGACCACCGCATGAATGGGTAGGGGGCCGAGAGCGAGGAGAGTGTTTCTGTTGGCTGATGGATGCTTGGAGCATGCCTTTGGCATTTGTCGTATTTCTTCGAATAGTTTTTGCAGTCTGCGACGATGGTTGGCCAAAAATAGCCGTGTCGTTTTATTCAGACAGCGAGGCCGCGGCCTCCGGAATGACTTCCGCAGTGACCGTCGTGCATCTCGCCCATGATTGCAAGGGCTTCTATGCCGTGGACACATATGAGATTTGGTTCGGAGTCACCCCGCTTGTAGAGTTTGTCGTATATTACACAAAAGCGCGAGCTCTGTGCTTTCAGTTTTCGGGCTGCCCACTTTTCGGGTGGTACGGTCCCATCTGTGATGTACCGGATGATTGGGATTCTCCAATCTGGTTTCCGGATATACTCGTCCGATTCCTGATCACCGGTGGTTTCTGGGGGCGACCTCATCGGGTGATTCGGGCTCGATCGGTAAATCGGGACCGTGCTCGCCTATGCCTATGGGGTCGTCCTCGTCCTCCGGGAGTGCCGTAGGATCGGACTCGTGTTCTTCCGTGTCTGAGAAGACTTGATCGGTTTCCATGTCAACGGGCTCGGCCGTTATTTCGTTTACGGTGAGAGCTTTGAGGGCGATCTCGATGCTCGGTTTTTGATATATCATGGTTTTTACCCTGTTTAGACCATGATATAAGTCCTTTTATAGA
>PKML01043840.1:65208-114370 GCA_002933935.1 Eutrema yunnanense | reverse complement strand
ACGTGCAGGATGGCAATTCCAGTGGAAATATATCTCACCGGCGATGAACCGAACCGTGGAAGGTGAGACACAGGTCTACGGGAGATGCTTGTCCCGAGAAGTTGAAGCAGCACCGATCAGGAGGAGGAGAATGGTCGCCGGAGGATGAAACTCATGATAGACTTGCTCGGCGGCTACCTCGAACTCCGGGCCTGAGAGAACAACGAAATTAGGGCGAACTCGAGAACTAATAATAGCCTATAACACTTAAACAAGATTAATCCACTCTCATGGCCTTAATCACTTTGCTAATCAACTAATCAAGAAAAAACTCTTATTTAGTTATTTGGGGAATTAACAAGCATTTATCATAATTTTCAATGGCCATAATACTCCTTAACATCTACTCTCATAGGTTAAGCAAGCAAAATCTCTTATTTAGTTCTTTGGGGAATTACATCAAACACCTTGTGTGCATGAAATTTTCTATGATATAGATTAACCTTCTCAAGCCTAATATACCATTATGAACACTAAATAAGAGAGGAAAGAAGTAATCTAAGCCCTAGACATCAAAGATCCATCACGAAATCCCTTAATCTATCTCATCCATGAGCTCTAAAAAGAGCTACTCACTAATCATATTGAAACATTCAAATCCCATGAGGAAGATGATAGATTCCATGATTAGAGAGTAGACATTTGAAAGATTAGAAGAGATTAAGAAATTAAAACTTTAAATTGCATAAACAAAGAGAGATATCTTTTACAAAAATCTAAGAATAGGGGTTTTGTTGCAAGAGAAAAAGAGATAGAAGAGAAGACACCCCCAAAATTAGGTTTTGTTGCAAATATATATAAGGTTTTGGGCGGACTGGGTTAACCCGGAACAAACCGGGTTTGTCGAATCTTGGTTGGAGTTGACTGTACCGACCAGACATGGGTCGGTACAGGTGGGTTGGCAGAGCTCCTTGCTTGTACCGGTTGGTGGTGCCGGATGGGTGATGGTCGATATGGGTGTGTTGAGGTCATGTGCCGGTCGAGAGTGATTCGGTACGAAAACTGCCTTCGGTCGGTATCGCCTCCTGCCCCAATACCGCTTGGTTAATGACACCCCATGGTCGGTCGGTACTAGCTATTCTTGGAGCTGAGTGCCACTTGCAATATGGCCAGTACGAGGAGGGAGCCCGGGTCGGTACTTACCCATGTCCCGATACCGAATGGACGGTACCACATGGAAGCTGGCCGGTATGAAGATGGTCTTGGTTGGATACCGGGCAGGAGTTGGCCATTATTGAGAGAGGCTTCTGGTCGGTACTGGCCCCTGGAAATGAAAAACAAGGCTCGGTCCTGAGCGTTTTGGATTGTCAATGGTTTTAAGAACTTGATTTCTCTTTGGAACTTGGATCCGCGCAGCAACGATCGCTTTAGTGCATCCAGTGCAACTTGGTCACTTACGAGTTCTTCCATCGAAAGTGCTATTTTGAAACGTTCCATAAAGTGCTGCAACGATTCCGTCGGCCTTTGAGTCAAGGTCCATAAATCAGCGTCGGAGGTCCCATGTTCAGAGAAACGCATGATGAGTCGTGTAGATAGTCGTCAAAAATTATGGATTGAATTTTGGTCGACCATTGAGAACCAGTCAAGGGCGGCTCCCTTGAGTTGTTTTCTGAACCAGAAACTATACCCATCTTTGGTCTTGGTTTCTTCGGGATCGTAACGACCTAATGCTATGCAAAAAGCCGTTACATAAGCTACATGGTTTGTCGTTCCATCATAGAATGGGATCCGACCTGGGTATCGCATGGTGGCCTCAGAAGAGGTCGTATCGTATTGATTGTCAGTCCGACCGCTGGGTGGGGCGTTTCTTGTTTTTTCTTCCTCGGAGATAAAACTTGAAGCTCAGCGTAGGGCGTCCTGGAATGTCAACGGCGTCTTCAATACCAGTTCTCTTCTGAAATTCGATCTGAGCCACAGTCCCCTTTTTTGTGCGTTGATTGCGACTTAATCGTTCACCTTCTCTACCTTCGAAGTTGTGGCAGCGAATCGCCCTATGAAGCTCTTCATTGGCTATGTTGATCCTTGAGCTAGGCTCCATAAGTCGGCATTGGAGGCCCCTTGTTCTATGAGTGCGGCGAATCTTTCCAGGAATTGGACATACAGTTGACGAAAGTTGTCGATTGAGCCTTGATCGAGATTTGATAACCAGTCGAGTGCGACGTGTTCCAAGTGTTCCACGAATCGGCGACAAAATCTCGCGTCGTCTTTATTTTCTTCTAGTCCGGCTCGGCGCATTGCCATACGGAAAATCCTGTTGTGGTCGTTTGGATCGGCCAACCCGTCGTATAATGGAATTCTGACTTTTTCCTGATTGGGTATGACTGCTTTGATGATTCCCGTTGTAAAAGGGGACTTTGGGGATGCCCTCGGCGTATTATCGTCTTCGAGGCTAAGTTGTTTGCATGACGCTTTGTCGGAATGGTGGTTTGCCTCTTGATTATGGGTTCGACTTCCCTTACTCCGGGTCGGCTCATCTTTATTCGCTCGTCACGTTGCGTTTGCTCCACCCAGAGAACGTTTTCCTCCGCTTCCGTTAGGTTGTTGTCTGAAAGACCCGAGCCATGAATATTCCCTAAGAATGCCTATTCCGGCTTGCCGCGTTGATCTTGATCTATTTTCATCAGCTCGTTAACAAATCGTATTTGTTCGGTCCAAAGAAGATTTCCTCTCATGAAGTTGTCATCGAGTCGGCTCGGGTCGAGGGTGTTCTCCGCGTCTTGTGGTTCTCCTTGTACCAAGGCGGGTTCGTTGTTTATGATCCGACCTGAGGTGCCGAATGCTTCGGTTCGGGTTTCCTCGTCATTGGTATTCCAGTCGTGATGGGTTCCCATGGGCTTGGCGATTTACTGCTTTGTTATGCGAATCATCCGAGATAGATCGGATGAGAGCACATCTGCCATTGCCGATATCGAGGGTGATCGGAATGAGCTCGAGCCGTTGCGAGCGAGGGGTATCTTCCGCGAGTCTCGCTTCTCTTGACACCGTGGCGAGCTCAGAATTGTTGAAGCATTTGATTGTTCCGAAGTGAGATCTTGTTGGCTCGGGGGTCTGTTGCTTCATCCTATCAGACCGAGGTGGATCAAACAAGGGTTGCCTTGTAGCTGTAGGTGCCGATTCCCCAGACGAACGCGGTGGTGGTGACGCGCCTCGAACCGAGGCGATCCCAAGTGTTGAGTAATCAAGAGTAATTGGTTTTGAGTTGAGCTTTGCGAGATCTGTCAGAAGCACGTCTGAGCCGAGCGTTCATCCTTCCAGTCATTGGTATGTCTTCCCGAGATTAACGTCCTGACTTTTTCCGATAAGGTTTTGTTGAGCTTGTCTTGTTCGTCCGATAAGGTAAGCATGTTCTTCAACTCGGCTAGAGGCGCCGAGGCTATCTCCGTTGTGGCAGTACCACTTGGTTCGATTCTCGTTATGTCTCCATTGGGTTCGATTCTCGTTAGATCCTAGACCGTTGTTGTTCACGTCGTCACCGATTACCGGTTGTTCTCCGAACATCTATGCAAATCTAGTTCCTGGTGCTTTGAGAGTTATAACTTCTAAATCCCCACAGACGGCGCCAAACTGTGAGAGTCGAAACTCACACAATCAATTTTGTCGTGACTTTTAGAGGGAACATATGTTTCAGATGAAAACACAGAGAGATCCAAAGATGGTTTTTATTATTGCTGTTTTGAGAGCGTTTCCGTATAAGACTTGAGTTGCTAAGAGTTTATGCCTAGGATTTTTTTATCGGTGTTACAAACGATTTTTGAAGACTATTTATACAAGTTCATATGCGAGATTCTCGGTCGTGAAAAAGAATATTTCCTTATTGCTTTAGGCGGCCGCCGACTCAGGTTAGGGCAATTGATAATCTAGGCCTTTAGCTCGGCCCAAAAGAGTTGTCATGGAGATCCTTGTCTCGGCCCATTAGCGATCGTGGAGGTGATGTTGCCTTATTCTCGGCTCGACTTTATCCTTCGGAAGATAGGATTTCCGAGGCAAGATTGTGGGTAGAGTATGCGGGACGGCTGCGGCTCGGACGATTCCACGTCTTAGTTCATGTCTTCGGCTTTCGGACTTGTTAAGCTCGGGTAAAAACCGACCCAACATGTACAATATGTTTGTTTCATACCAAATCTACTATACAACGCAAGAAAACATGTGAACTGGGAACTGTACGCACAAGATTAACCCACTCAAGCTTTCCCCAAACTTCATTATCGTTGCCTCTTTCAAGTGCAACCACTGCACACCAAATTTCTTTCTTGTTATTATCACATGGCTCAACATACTCCCATATCATCAATAGTTTCCCACCATAGTTAGCTATATGAACCATACCTTTTCCATTGTACTTATCTAGTAAACCTATCAAATTAATGACCTCTTTCCACTCTCCATCCTTTGAATCATAACGGCAACATATTTTACCAAGGACAGCGAAGTGTTCACTCTTTGTCACACAATGAGTGTCAAGTTGGAGTCCTGGCTTATTGACCCGCCATTTACCTACTCTCGGATCGTAAACATGGTGTATGCGTTTGACACTAAGGTAGAGCTTTCCGAAGAGCACGTCTATTTTTCTAAACAAAGAGCCACGGACCTCAGAGCCAGGGTCCGGTAAAAGTTCCCAAAGCTGAGTCTTCGTGTCAAAAACCTCAGCCCAATTCGTGGATTCATCTGCACGGCACCCTCCCATTACATATATTTTCTCATCGAAGACACAGGTAAGAGCATTCTTACGAGCCAACTTCATGCTAGGGGCTTCACTCCAGTCGTCGTAACTCATCTTATTACGGATCCGCACGACCGAGGACGGAACGTTTTGGCCCCCTATTTCATAGATCTTTGAACCAACTTGTATGGTAGGAGTAGGAATATGCGAAGATGGTGTTGGTACAAGCAAAGTTTTGATAGATGTCTCCTTAACCATACCAGGTTTTATCCAGAGATTGAACCATGACAGATTATGATCGGTGGACGATTGTAGGCAAACATAAACGCAATTTTCTCTGGTTTTGAGGTGATATCGCACCCGCAAGAGTTCCCTAGAAGAGAGTATAGAGCGCAAACTCTTGGAAACGAGAGAGAGATTCGGGTAGTAGGATCTCGAGATGCGAGCTATGCAATCCAAAATAATGTCTTCGGGTAGTGACAAAAACGATGGATGATTTGTCTTCTCGTCAGAGCTCATTGCTGCGGTAGTTTACGCTAACACGCGATTAGGTTAATACACGATTTATATAAAAGCAAACCGACTTCTTTATATTTTAACTAAAATTACAAACCGACTTTGGGCTCTATGAGATATATACGAGGAATTTTGTAAAAATAGCTCTAATCCTTATTGATTTTTTAAAACTATACTATATTTAATTCTGTTGGAAACTACTCTTTTTAAAATACTAATTTACTAAAGTATCCGTTCTAAAAAATCTACCTTATAAAAAGAGAAGGGGTGCTCTCCAGCTCTCCAGGGCTGATACATGTTCTCCTCTTATCGGTCTTTTTTTAATTTTATTATATATTTTTTAAAAATTAATTGCATATTAAAAATTAATTGGCAATTAATAAATTGATACATGACTCTTATATATTATTTATCGTTATGAGATATGATTTCTAACATGCATTTTCAATATATTTGCTCGTCTTATATATTATTGAATCAATTTCAAGTTGGATCGACACAATCAATGATAATGCAAAGCATCATGAAACCGAAGGCAATCATGAGATTCCTATCAATTACATCCATAATGGAAAGATATAAAATCGGAATAAAATCTCGCAGCAACGTTCCTTCAGTCCAGCGTGGTTAACGGAGCAGCCGATGAAAATGCCGTCGATCAATTCTGTGACTTGAACGGCGAGGATTGGTCGCAGACGTGGTCAGATTTTGCGTCGGCGAAAAAAAACAGGAGAGGTCAGAGTGCAATTGGGGAAAGCAGGAGAGGTCAGAGTGCAATTAACGGTTTAAGAGAAGCAAGGATGGCTTCTGGCTGGGATCTACGACATTTTCAATGGACCGACGCTCCAAAATTTCTGATGGCTTGTAACATCCTGGGCCCGACCCATTTGAGAAAGGCTTAAATGAATTAATTTGGCTACCTATGTCACCAAAGTGCACTTACCTTTTCCGATCACTTGCCCGAAAGAACTCCAGAGTTAAGCGTGCTTGGGCTGGAGTAGTTTAAGGATGGGTGACTTTCCGGGAAGTGATTCGCGGTAGCGTGTGAGTGAGGACAAAACACGGGGAAAGATCACGTGGTGATTGCAGGGTCAGTAAATTACTCGGTCGGGCCTACGAAAAATAACGCACCGACCGTCGGACAGGGGTGGGGCCCATGAGCCCGATAGAGGGGTGGGTGACTCACCGGTAGGGGCGGACGGGGCGGCGGACGGGGCGTTACATGGCTAATCTTTACCGTGATGTTCATACTGAGTTAAAAGAAAACCCGCGCGTAACGCGGGTGCTCTCCTAGTTCTAATAACTCTTAAACCTAATCTACTTTTTTGTGAAAATTGATAATTTTATTTATACAAATTCTTTATTAACTCTGGTCATTATCTTCAACATTTGTATTTAGTAGTTAAAAATATAATAGTTGATATTCCATGATGAACCAAGGGTATCAGTACTATATACCCAATTTTCTTCAAAATTAAGCAAATTGAATTAGATCTTATTATATAAAGTTGGATCCCTCGACGTTAGTGTGACACGTAAGATAATTTTCAATCACGAGATTGTGATATTTGTCCGTTAATTTAGATCTTAACATGTGTCAATTTCATTAAAAATGTAAAAATGAATTAAAGTAAATATTAAAAAATGTTAAACTAAAAAAAGAGGTAATCTTAATAAAAATAAATTAAAGTAAATATTAAAAAAGTGTTAAGTAATAAAGGCAGTCTTACAAAAAAAAAAGTATAAGTAATGAAAACTTATAATAAAGGAAAGTGACAAAAAGAAACTTAAAAGTTTATAATCTACAACCACGATCAAACTTAAAAACAGAAAATTATAAATATACTCTAAACTTAACAGGAAAATTATTAATATAGGATTTAAAATCGATTCCTAATCATAAAAAGTAAATGGAAAAAAGTAGTTATGTTTAGATTAAGGAAAATTAAACAAAAATCTATATATATAAAGGAGAATGATTCAAAGTTAGTAACTCGCAAGATCGCGACACATTTCGAGTTAATTCATTAGATTTTGACACGTGTTAAAAAATATTATCAATTAGATTTTGACACATAATATTAACAATAAAAGAAAAAATATAATCTAGATTTAATCTTAAAAGTAAAGTCTGCTTTGATAACTTTTCGTCAGACGGCATTTGCAATCTGCTTTGTAACATTCTAATTGCAAAAATACCCTCTTTTTTCAGACTGCCATAGAGGTCTGACGTACTGTTTTGTCAGATTTCTTTGGCAGTCTGGATTGACAAATGTTTTAAAACCGTTTTTTATATATTTGTGATGAATTTCGTTGATTTTAAATTTTTTATATGTGTGTTAGTTGTATATGTTCCTCCTGCGTTAGTTTTACATGCTTATGTTCGGTAATTATTTTTAAATAATATTTTTAATAATTCTGGCATTGAAACTAATAGAATCAGACTTCGTGAAGAAGTCTGATATTTCAATTAAGATCGCTAATGTTGTTTTTCCATGATTGTTTTTACAGATAATTGTGCATCTACTTGCTAATTTTGGTGAATGGGTTGTGAGAGACCATATTTGGCATTTTGTGGTGGATACTCTCAAAGGAGGGCGGTTTATCACTTTGGGCGATCGTTCTACATATTGTGAACTTGTTGAGATGGTACAAGGTGATTATATGCTGGACAAGAAAATCGAGTTGGTGGAGTTATCATATCCATTAGAAGCTTATGTGCATTATCCTTATAGTGATGAAAACTTGTGTTTTATCCTTATAGACTTGATACTTGGCGAGAACTCGAAATGTTGGTAACGTTGTAAGGTAACAGAAGTCTGTTATAGATGTTAACTTAAGAAATTGTTTTTAAGTTCTGCTTTGAATCGTTTCTATGTTCTGTTAATAATTGTTTACAAGCTGATTTGGGAACTATGTCAAACGGCATATTCAATTTGCATTACATGATCAATAAAACAAGACGAGAGATATTAGATTTGGTATTACAAAAATTCTAACCATTTGCCCTTAAATCAAAACAAATTGTATAACACAGAAAATGAGTTTTTTCGTACACACCAACACATCCCATTGGGACTAAACACTACTTCAGTCTATACCGGCACTTTCTATTTCCTTTTGTTGTCTCCACAAGCTCTTGGTGACTCAATCATCCACTCCATTCGTAGAGTCTATCAGACCATGAAGTTAGTTATAGGCCTATAGTTTATCTTATAAATAGCATACTCCATGAAGTATGAAACAGAAGGCGCACGCTAGAGCCTGTAGTAGAAACAAAACATAGTATCACAAAACCAGTATCGATAATTTTCATTATGTAAA
This sequence comes from Eutrema yunnanense, assembly GCA_002933935.1. Taxonomy (NCBI): domain Eukaryota; kingdom Viridiplantae; phylum Streptophyta; class Magnoliopsida; order Brassicales; family Brassicaceae; genus Eutrema; species Eutrema yunnanense. The sequence continues at coordinate 105,831 of PKML01043840.1, read as the reverse complement.
AATGGTGATGAACATATAACTGAGAACTACCTGGAATACGAGAATATGGATGCAAAGAGACTTTTCTGATTTAGGACCAAATAACCTTAAGTAAACGTTGACGAGTGTCCCATCTTTTGTTCCGGTCAGTAATCCGGTTGCAGTATCAAACCTGGATATTCCAATAGACAAGATGAGTGATGCGTCTGTTCTTTAATCAATCTACAAAAGGTAAGGACACAAAGATGGTTACCTCGGGAGACGATTTCACAATGCCAGCAAGTTGAGGAGTTAAATATAGTATGTTAGATAGATGAAACATGAGTTCACAAGATTATAAGCAAGCCAGGGAAGAGTGTAATAAGATATGAACCTGAGGAAGCGACAATAAAAAGTTCAGAACTTGAGGAAGAAAGAAGATGAGGAGGGTTTCACTGCAAAAACAAAATTTCAGAAAAGAAAGATGGCATTGGAATCAGTTGCAGGGTCTTACACTAACTGGATACATGATGCAAATGATGAATCTGAGCATAAAGTATAAGATACTAAAAGGAAAAGATGTACTACGATATGGATAGGCTTGAAATCATCATGTGTTCTATATCAACAAAGAGGCTTCAAAAACCAAGATTTAGCAAACAATAAACATCAAAAACCAAGATTTGGTCACTGAGAAATGCAAAGAAAGAACTAGAAGAGTACAATGGCTCGCCAAATGGTGAGAGAAGAGCATCTGGCGGCGGAAACACGTGAAATACGGCGGCCGCAAGCAGATCTTCAAAGAAAAAAAAAATGTTATTACGGTTTTCTTCAGCAGTGAGAAGAGGAAGAGAGGAGTAACGACCAATTTTCCTAATATAATGAAGCATAATTTAGATCACCCATGGTATTTCTTGATGAAGAAAACTGTTGTATGAAAGAGCTACCTGAATGAAAGACCCTTTAATCCTAAAAGTAAACTCTCTCAAACAGTTTTTTTTACATGAATATCAAACCGGCGGTGGCGGTGGCGGTGGCGACAAGGGTTTCCGGAGAGATGTGTGAGAGAGTTTAGAGAAAGAGAGATTCTTCATGTTTTAGAGAGAGAGACGATAATGACTTTTACAGATTAGGGTTGGTAACTTTAGTTTATATATGGGGAGGGAATAAAATCACAAGTAGGGTAACTTATTTCAGGTTAATTCACAGGTTTTCATCAAGAAGTCTGATAAACCATGGACATGATCAGACTGAAATGGCAGTATGATAAACCATATACTTGATAATTACTACTTAAATACCATCATTTATATAGAAAACTTATAACAAATATCAAACTCGTTTAACTTAGTCACAAACTAACCAGTATATGTAAAAAAATATATTATGAATTAAAAATTTAGAAACTCTCAATCTAATCCTACAGATAAGAACAGGATATCCAACTTCATATGTCGAACATAGACAAAACTCTTGTTTTCTTTGTTATTTGCACAATGCAATATATAACTCGATATTCACACTCTTTTATAGTTAACTAGATAAGTACCCGCATATATATGAGTTTGTTATTTAATATTTTATAACCCGTGAAAAAAAAATTAAAAACAAAAAAATTGAAAATAAAATTAGATCACCCGTGAAAATATATAATACATAAATTTTAAAAACAAAATTTCCTATGAAATAAATATATACCTTAAGAAAATTATTTGGTGAAGCAAATGCAGTAAATTGCTTTGGATACGATTATTAGACTTTTAATTATTTGGTGTGTAATTGACATACTATTAAATTGTGGTTTATATAGAGGTAAAAAATTAGAATTCTATTCTTTTTAGGATTAATTTCTTTAATCTAAATGGAAAAACTAAAGATTTTTTTTTCTTTTTTTATATTTATTTTGCCTTTTAGGATAAATTTATTTTTTAAAATTTTTAGTAACTTTACCTTTTAAGATTATGAATAAGTTCCTAATTGATCATTGTTTGATTTATCTATTCAAATTTGTTTTATTAATCGATTTGAAAATTTTCCAACTTTGACTTGGCATCTTTCGCGATCAGGTGATTTTACAATTTTGAAACATTAAGATTTATATAATAAGATTTCCTTATTCTGAACCGAAATATGGTTTTTCTTTTTTTTTTTTAATTTTTTTGGCCTTTATCCTCTTTCTTTTTAGGATTGTTATATATAGTTTAATTTTCTTATTCTAATATGTGATATAGGTTTTCTTCTTTTAAAAAACATTTGCTTTTATTTATAATTTTTTTTTTAATTTCTTTAATTTAAACACAACTTTTATTTTTCTTTTCCTTTTACTTTGAGAATTGTGAATCGATTATAAATTTCCTTATTCTAAATTGAAATATGGGTTTTCCTTTTATTTTTTTTTTGGCCTTTATTCTTTTTATTTTTAGGATTGTTATGTATATTTTAATTTTCTTATTCTAATATGTAATATAGGTTTTCCTTTTTTAAAAAACATTTGCTTTTATTTCTAATTTTTTTTTAATTTCCTTAATCTAAACATAACTAATATTTTTCTTTTCCTTTTACTTTGAGGATTATTAATGGATTATAAAAAAAAATTTCCTTTTCTTTTTATGATTAAGATTCGATTATAAATTTTACTTTTATTATTATTATTATTATGTGTTAAAATATAATTAGAAATTTACCAAATATCTATCATAATATAGTTGGAAATTTATTAAACACGTGTCAAAATCTGATCGATTAACTCGACATGTGTCGCGATCTTGCGAGTTAGTAACTTTGAAACATTCTATTTTATATATATAGATTTAAATTTTTTTTTTAAGTTTCTTTTTTATTATTAGTTTCCTTTTTATGTTATTTTTTCCTTTTTTATCTTTACTTTCGTGGTTCTTTTTATTTTGCTAGTTTTCTTTTTTTTATTATCGTACTTATTATTAGTTTCCTTTTTATGTTTTTTTATGTACTTTTTCTTTTTTAATGTTTTCTTTTTTGGTTATATTAAGATTTTAAGTTTCTTTTTGTATATAGATTGTTTTTTTTTAGTTTAACCACTGCTTTTTTTTGTTTAACATTTTTTAATATTTATTTTAATTCAATTTTATTTTTTTAATTAAATTGACACATGTCAAGATCTAAATTAACAACCGTGACAAATGCACGATCTCGTGAGTATTTTGCCTACATGTCATGCTCACGTTGAGAAATCCAACTTTATATAATAAGATTACACTCCAAGGGAAAACTTTGAACCCTAATCCAACAAATATTGAGCCCGTAAACCGTAAACTCTTACCTACATGGTGTTTAGATCCAAATTTATCTCATACTCACTCATTTTGACTAACTTTTATATAATTTAAATTTATATACATCTACAATGATTATGTTTAATTAATGTATCAAAAATTTGTATGAAAAGTTTTATAAATATTTTTTTTTAATTTAAATTTTCATATTAAATACAATTCAGACTTCTCGGAGAAGTCTGAAAAACCGCAAACTTGTGTTTAGATCCAAATTCATCTCCAATGATTCAATTTGATTAAATTTTATGTACTTTTAATATATATACATCAACAATGAGTATGTGTAATTTATGTAGTCAAAATTTCTAAAAACTAAATTTTTAATATTTTTTAAATTTAAATTTTCAAATTAAATACGTTTCAGACTTCTTGAGAAGTCTGAGAAACCCCGATTTTCTCAGACTTCTCCGAGAAGTCTGAGTAATCATAAATCTAATATTTAGCACTTATGAATGACAATATTAAAACAAAACTTCTAGGAAGCATCAAATTTCAGGTGAGTAATCATCTGGAATTTGTGTGGTCTTTTTGTTGGTGTGCGTCCTCACCATCAATTTCAGGTGATCTGGAGGTTTGCCGTCTTCCGGCTTCTAGAAATAACTAAAACCATTAGTTATTAATAATATTAAAAATGATATTTTAAAATAAATAAAAACACCAAAATACTTACCATTTCGATTTTTTTTTAAGCTGGTCGCCCCGTTGTTGTGGACATAGACCCATTCCCGTCTCGGGGACTCTTCCGGTTTTTGGAGTTAGTCACCGAGAGAGCTTCGGTGTCGGGTTCTTCCCAGTACGGGATGTAGTCCTTCCACATTTTCGCGTTCAAACCTTTTGGTTTATCTCCACCCTTTCTCCAAACCTGCTTCCACTCGTACATGTTACGCGAGAATTGCATGGTCGCCTCCTTTTTAAATTCGTGATGGTAGACCTCCAATTAAATTCTTGCTACAAAAGAAATAGAATTAAAGATGTTAAAAAATCTCAAAATATATAACAAAAATTAAATAATTTAAAACTTACCGCAAACGTTTGAAACCAAGTGTCTTTTTCTTCTGACGGAATATCCGAAAATTTCTTGTGCGATTTGTCAAGTATGGAGTGCAACATCTTCAAAACCGACTTGCTAATGCCATTCCCGGATATTCCAAACCTATAAAAAAACAAACAAATGATGATTAAGAATCTTTAAAAAGCAAAATATAATTAGTTAGATGAAAAATTTTTTTTTCTAAAATACCACGTAGATCCCGGAATGCTAAGCTTCAGATCGAGAACTTTGAATAATTCTTGACACGATTGTTGGACTAGCTCCTCAATGGACATGATCACACGAGGAGCTTCACTCTGAATGTCCGTAATAGTAGGCGCATGCAGGAGGCGCATGCAGGAGGCGCAAGAGGCAGACTCGGGCTCGGAGTTGCGGAAGTGCTCATCCACCCCGATCCCCTCAATCGAACAGAACCGCTATCACGTGCGGATTGAAAATTACCGTACGATCTACAAAAATAAAAACATGATAATTGAATCAATTAAAAAAACATCTAAAAACTCATAAATATTTTTCAAAAAAACAATAAAACAATTTACCCATAAAAATATATTTAATAAAAAATTATTTATAAATATAATAAAATAAACAGTTTTTGAAAATTTTACTTTTGAAAAACATTTTTAAAAATTAGATTTATAACTAATATTTATAAAAAAAACGTTTTGTGAAATATAATAATTATAAAAAACGTTTTTTAATTATTTTCAAAAAACATTTTAAAAATTATTAAAATAAAAACATTTTTTTTAAATCTAATAATTATAAGAAATTCAAAAAAATCTAATCTAAAATCTAAAACCTAATTACATTTATAAAAAACGTTTTTCAAAAAAATAGATTTACAAAAAAAAATTTAATTCCAAAAAACAACAAATCTAACCACAAATAATCAACAAATCTAATTCCACAAAAAATCTAATTCCACAACCTAATTCCACAATCTAATTCCACAATCTAACAACAAATCTAACAAATTAAAAATCATAACAAATATTTATAAATCTAACCCTTGCATAATCGGAGTAGAGGAAAGAGAGGCGGCGGCAGCGACATGGACAGGCAGCGGCGTCGGCGTGGAAAGGAGAGGAAGAGAGAAGAAGAGAGCGGCGTGGAGAGGACAGGAAGAGAGAAGACATAATAGTTATGAGAGAAGAAGACAGAAGAAATTGAAAGAAAAGAAGAAGGATCTCAAAAGATATAGATAAAGGCTTCTGACGGACCATTTCTCTCGGGAATCCGTCGGAAATCAAATTTATTAACCGCCTTAATTTTGATCCATTTTTTTTCGTTTGGCGGTTTAATTTCTGGGGTAAATTTTGATCCGTCGGAAATCTCTCGTAAATTTTCGAGTGATTTCCGATGGATCGAATATATTGCATGCTTTATCATTGGCTAGTCAACACAGTCAAAACATGAAAAATATCAATATCCGTCGGAATTTCTGTGGGATTTCAGACGAATATTGATATTTTTCAAGTTTTGACCCCGACAATAATAAGTGTAAACATCATAAATGTCAAGGTCCGTCGGAAATCCCTCGGAAATTTACGAGGGATTTTCAACGGTTTTAGTGTATAGGGTTTAGATTTTGGAGATTTAATTTAATTTAGAGTATAGTAGACATTACTGTTACATATTAATAAGGAAAAACTTTTAAAACAAAACAAAACACATTATTCCAGATTTTGTAACAATCCATCTAACAACTAACAACGAGTTCAAGCTTTCATAAAAACACATAGAACATCTAGGATCACTTATGTGTTTGTTTAGGGTTTCAATTAAAACTACAAAATGTTTGATTCTTAAAAACATTTCAACAAAATAGTTCTAATTTGTTACTTGTACATTTATCAAGAACAAACATTTTCAAAATCTGTCAAATTTGTGCATGAAACGAGAGTTTTTGTTCCTCACGATCCTTGTCTCCGGTCCAAAGTATCCTAAGAGATCCCATGATATTTTTTTTTCAGCCATTAATTTATGAGTTGAGAATGTTATGGAAAAATGGTGTTCCAACATAATTTTATGATGCGTGCGGTACTTATGTTGACCATAAGTTATTTCCTAGCATACGGTATGATATATGGATGGTCGACGCATGGAAAGTTGGCATGTCCATATTGTCAAGATAACACTGATGCGTTCCAATTGAAGAACGGACAAAAGACCTCTTGGTTCGATTGTCATTGATGATTTCTACCGCATGATTATCCATATCGTCGGAGCACAACATTGTTTAGAAAGAACAAAAAAGTTTTTGATGGTCCACCTCCTGAGTTAGATGGTAATTATATAATGATTTAATTGAGAGATTTTGGTGATGTTCTGCATACCATCTCATAGGCCCTGCCGTACGATCATATTGATATAACCTCTTCAACCTATTGATATATATATTTTACCCGTTTTAGAATGCATCTAGCTTAGTGTTTTAGGTCTCATGCATGGGTTTCTCATAGTTTTCTTAGTGTTTTAGTCTAAATTAGGGTGTGCATTAAGTCCTAGTGAGTCTTGCATTCATTTGGAGTGTTTTCTAGGTGTTTGCAGACATTTTGGAGATGTTTGGAATAATGGAGCAAAATAGGATGCAAGGATCATTCCAAAGCGTCTGAAAGAACTGGCAGGACGAAGGATTTCGGATCTGATTCAGCTCCAATGGGCTTTATGAAAGTTGTAGCTAAAAGAGTTAGCAGTCTACTGGAGGTGGTTTGAGGCTATTAGAAAATGTATTCCAGGAGATATCGCGATTTTACTGAAGGTGTATCTTTCTGGCCGCGAGACCTTCGACCAGCACCGACCAGCCGTGGCCCGGTATCATCGTCCGGCGCTTGACTTCAGCTCGGGCAGGACCAATACCAACCCCCCAAAAGACCATCCGGTGTCAGACCTAAGCTCGACCATGACCAATACCGACCACCCGTACCGGCCCGTCTCGACCCGGCGTGAAGACCCTCGACCAATACCACCCAATCACACCGGCCAGCTTCGGCCAGGTATTAATGCCTCATCTCCACACCGGCCAGGCACACCGGACCACCACGGCCAGGTGTTGGGGCGCGGCCTAAACTTGTATTTACGGCCTTATACCTAATGTTTAGAGGCCATCATCTTTCTCTTGCTAAAAACCTCTCCTTTTAGGGTTCTAAGTGATTGTAAGAGGGATCTTGAGTTTTTTTTAATGCAATTTAAAGTTTGTTTCTCTTAATTCCCTTTTAATCTTTCATCTTCCTATTCTCTAATCATGATTAACAACACCTCTTTCATGAGATTTGGTGTGTTCTTCATGATTAGTGAGTAGTTCTTCTTAGATCATTTGGGTTTGGTAGATTAGGGGGTTTTTGTTAATTTTTAATGTCTAGAGCTTAATTGTCTTGTTTCCTTTCTTGTTTAGTGTTTATAATGCTAGATTAGGCTTAAGAAAGTTAAATCTAGATCATAGGGAATTTCATGCACACAAGGTGTTTGATGAAATTCCCCAATGAACTAAATAAGAGATTTTCACACATAGCTCATGAGAATGATTGTCTAAGATAAATTTTGGCTATTGGAACTTGTTATTTAATGCTTGTTGATTGCTTATTCACAAATGAGAATTTGATCTTGAATTTATAATTAACAAAGTGATTAGTGCTAAGAGATTATATTAATCTTGATTAGTGTTCTAGGCTTAAGAAAATGCACTTATGTGATTGTGTAGACATCATTGTTTAGCTTAAGATTCCCCCAAATCAATTGCCTCACCCAAATATACTCTTTAATAATTGTTAATCTCGTTTAGTGCTTGTTATTTGGTCACTTGCTTTAAATTTGAATCATTAGGTTGTTAGATTAAAACCACTTGATTTGCTTAGCTTATATAGTATCTTGGATTTCTAGTATGTTAGCCTCATACCTCATTGGTTCGATATCTTAAATACCACAATGACATGAGTAGGATTTGAGTAATTGAAGTAGACCAAAAAATCCTACTATCAATTTGGCGCCGTTGCCGGGGTGGTTTAGCGATAGCCATTAGGATTTAGATTCTACTTAAGACTAAGCTTTTGTTTACACTATGTTAATGCATATCAGTAAGAGTATGCATCTCGTCGAGATAATGAATTTTCTCTTGTTCATCATTACTAACTTGTCTTCCTTGATTCTCTTGAGCTTTCAAATGTACCAAGTCGAAAAGAAGAGAAATGGAAAGACAAGTTCATATGAAGTGTTGGAGATGGACGACCAAAGAAGCATTATTCAAGCTCCAAAACCTCAAGAAATGCCACGACCTCAAGAATTGGCATCAAGTCCAACCCAAGCTATAAAGGACAAGCCAATGGTTGGAAGCTTTGACACTCATTTTTGTCGTGGATCGAGATATGGAATCCACCCTCCTCCAATTGAAGCCAAGGCCAAGAACCTAGACTCTTGATTCAAGAGTCTAGGTTCTTGGGGACGGAAGTGGAGAACCCTTATGATCATTTGGAATCCTTTGAGAGGTCTTATGACACGTTCAGGATTGGAGGAGTGCCCCATAAGAGTATCAAGCTCATCTTGTTTCCATTTTCTCTTGGAGAAAAAGCAAGCCAATGAGAGAGAGCATTACCATATCACTTGGTGAATTCTTGGGATGATTGCAAAGAGATCTTCCTTAACGGTCCAAACTAGGAAGGGCATCTTGAGCTTCAAGCAAGGCACGCATGAGACCTTTCATGATGCGTGGGGAAGACTTGAAGGATACACTCGAGATTGTCCCCATCATGGGTTCAAGAAAGGAGCCATTCTTAGCATTTTCTATTGTGGGGTTGATAAAGAGCACAAATGGACATTGGATGCCGCTAGCAAGGGGCGTTCTGCAAACCTCACCGTGTGATAGTAGACTTTTTGTAGTCTTAACCAATTACTCAAGTCTACTCATATCATTATAGTATTTGAGGATCAATCCAAATGGGTTTTGATTCAAGACACCAAGAATGCATATAACTACTTAATTCAAGAAAACAAGGTTGGTTTTAGTTTTAATTCTAGCAATCCTAATTCAAATTAAACAAGCAACGAGTAACAAGATCGAATAAGCGTTAAACGAGATTAACAAATTGATAAAAAGGCAAATCCAAAGATGAGGTTATAGAACTAGAGTGATCCAATGGCTAATCTATGATGCTTAATACACACACAATGCTAATCCCCATGTTAAGATCACTACTTATGACTAATATTTTCTCAAGGCACTAATCACTTTGCTAATCACCAAATCAAGAACAAAATCTCATCATTTGTGATAAGATGATTAGCAAGCATTAAAATCAACATTCAAATCAACCAATGAACAACTTAAACAACTACTCTCATAGGTTAAGCATGTTCATTTCTTACTAAGTTCTTTGGGAAATTTCACCAAACACCTTGTGGGTGTGAAATTCCCTAAGTTCTAGATTGACTATCTCATGCTCAATCTAGCATTAAGATCACTTAGCAAGAAGTGAAATAAAGTAATCTAATCCTAAACATTGGGAATCAATCATTGAATCACCCTAAATCAACCACATCCCTAGATTCTTGAAGACTACTCACTAATCATGGAGAATTCAACAAATCCAATGAAGAACATGTTAAATCTCATGATTAGATGATTCAATGATTAAGAAAGAAGAGATAGATGATAGAAATTAAAGGATCCAAACTCAAATTGCATAAAACAAGAAGGTATCTCTTACAAATTACTTCGAACCCTAAAATGGGATGTTTTTTGCTTAGAGGAAAAAAACTTCCCCCAAAGAAAATTAGGTTTAGGGTATAAACAGTAAGTGTTGGGCGAGCGGGTCAACCCGGGACAAACCGGGTCTTGGGTCGCGTCATCTACACCGGTCAGTGGTGGCCCGGCATGATGGGCCGGTATGGCGGTCTTCAGTCGGGAGCTTCTATGCCGGGTCGAGGCGAGGCGGTGCGGAGGGCCGGTACGGCATCGGAGGCTTCACACCGTCTTGAGACGGGACGGTGCAGCAGGCTGGCATTGTACCTGTCCGAGTGTTGGATGCGTGCCGGTCGGGCATGCCGGTCGAACACTGGCCGGTGTTGCGTGTCCTACATCCGGATACCGGTCGATCGATGATGGGCATAGTGGGCCGGTATGAGCGTGCTCGGATGGGAACTCCACACCGGGCTGAGACGGGCCGGTATGAACATCTGGCATTTCCCCTGTCCGAGAGTTCGTCTTGATGCCGGTCGAGAGCGGAATGGCGTAGCGGGCCGGTACGAGGAAGCAGCTTTGAGGGATTTGCTCCTTGACGCCGGGTGGTGGTGGACCAGTATGGTGGGTCGGTATTGATCATGCCTTGTCCAAGGCAGCAATACATGTCGGAGATGATCCGGCGTGGCTGGACGGTATGGACATGCCGATTCCCCATTGCTTCTAGCCATCTTCTCAAGGTTCCAAGCCAAGTGCAAGCTCTCCAAAGGCCTTCAAATGTCTTCAAAGTACCGAAAAAACATTCCAAACCATGCAAGACACTTTAGGACCTAGTATGAACTTCCTAAACTCTAAGTGAGACAAAACAAATAAGAAATGCTATGAAACTATATGCAAATGAGACGAAACCTAGGCTAAATGAATCCTTTAAAGATGTAAAATATGAGAATATCAACTCCCCAAACTTATTTCTTTGCTTGCTTTCAAGCAAACAAACAAGAACAAAAAGAGAGAGAGAGGTTTGAAAGCTGGAGCTCATATCCACAAGTATCATTAAAAGAATTCAAATTCAATGTCCAAGTTGCTAGCTCTAAGATGCGATCAATGAAGTCTACTAAAAAATAGTTAGCAATATATTTCTCTACACAAATCAAGCTCAAGTCTCAACCTACACAAGAACTCATATCATCCAATCCTTTAACATTCATTTAATCGTTCAAGTGAATCATGTTCATGCCAGACAAGTGAGTTCATTTGGATAGGGTAAATGTCTTGAGATTAAGAATATAACGCCCGCGTTCCGGAAGAATTGATTATTGAGGAAAAATAATCAATTAGGGTTGTTCCGGGGGTGGTATCGATCGATACTGGCCTGTATCGATCGACACCAGCCGGGTTTTTCTCCTGGTTGTCTTCTTCTCTTATCTTCTTTCAAGTATAAAAACCTATCTTTGGAGGATAAGACCAGAGTTGGTTGCGAAAGAGAGAGAGAGAGAGAGGAGGAGAGAGAGAGAGAGAAAGAAGAGCTTGGCGAGCATAGATCTTGCGAGATCGAGAGAGTTTGAGCTTGGGAGAAGCTTGAAGAAGAGGTTGGAAGATTTTGGTTTTAGCGTGGGCTTGTGAGAAGAGAGAGAGATCGATCTTGAGCTCTGGGAAGTCGTTTTAGAGCTCGATCCATCGTATCTAAGGTGAGTTGTGACCAAAGGTTAGCAATTAAGCTTGTGTGGTGCCTTGTTAAGCTTGGTTTATGCATTTTTGTGGCTTGTATGGCGATTCCTGTGTTTAGGTCTCGTGAGCATCGATCGATACCACGTGAGTATCGATCGATACCCGACCCTTGGCGGTGGTCTTGTATTGTGTTTGTATCGATCGATACCAGGTGTTGTTTTTGGGAATCGATCGATACCAGTCCCTTGTCGGGAGTCGTGTGTTGTGTGGGTATCGATCGACACTATGGGAGTATCGATCGATACCAGTTGCGACTTTGTGCTGAAAGTTTTAATTGTTGTTAATTAATTCTTGATAATTGTTGCTTGTGCTTATTGGTAGCCTGTTGTTGGGATGATCAATCTCACTCAGCATTTGGTTAGCCAAATGTTGATGCATCACTTTTGTCGATGCAGGTAAAGATAAGGCGTGATCGTGGAATCGAGGCAGTGAAGAGGGGATGATTAGGACCCGGGAGTTTGTTTCTGTTGTTGTGGTTTTTACTGTTATAAAACCTGTATAACTTGTGTTGTAATGTTTAAATTAATTATTGTTTAATTATTGCTGCAAAAAAAAAATGCGGTCCTTTCAAAGATGATCTCAAATGTATGGGATTATTGATATGCTCAAATTAATACCCTAACAGTACTAAAGCAGTAGTTGTAATATAGCTAGGGGTCGAACCACAAAAGATTCAGAGAGACGCGCAATAGATTATGTAGACGAGAATTAAGCTAAGCCAAGTGATGTAATTGAAAGCAGTGTAGAAATTAAAAGAGTTGTAATGCAATTGGAGGAAATATAGGCTCAGGGTATCTCTCAGGAAATCAATGAATGCAGATAAACTAACTAACATGATTCAGATTTAGCGCATTTTTTGAACTCAAATCACTAAGGTATAATTAACCAACTGTCGTTGCGAGAATTATCTAAATCTAAATCTTAGGAATTCCAAATCTCTTTGCGAATCCTAAATTCTAAATCAGCTTTAATATCAGGTTTGATATGTTCACAAATCAATTAAACCAAATCTCTTTGCGAATAATCAATTTGCTCACCTAGGTTCTATCCGGTAATTAATCGCACTGTCGTGCCTAATCAATTATCATAAGATCTAAGTTCCAGATTCGTCAACCTAGAATTAGCCTTGAGAACAACCTAAGCGAAGAACTAATTCAGATGGTGAATCCTATAAACAAATCAACCTAGCATTCAAAGAAAACCCTTATGAGAACCCTGAACCTAAGGTGGATCTACTCAGACATGGAGAATGAAACAATCAACATGTTTGAATAAATCATCAATAAATCAGAAAGAATAACAAGAGGTTTTGAGATATGATCTCGGACGAAGGGAGATTCAGACTTGTCTCTCAAAACCAAAGTAAAATTAAAGTATAAAAAGCATAGCCTAACAGTGGCTGTAAAATCCCTATAAATAACCTAAAACACGAATTGGGGTCTTCTTGTAATTATTAAAGACTTCTGGGCCAATTTTGCAATTTTTTAACTCTTCAATAAGTCGCGATCCTTCTGTTTTCTCGACGGGTATCGATCGATACTAGGCAGTATCGATCGATACTCATGTGATTTTGATGTCTCAGCTACACAGATCTCTGCTTCGCTCCAGAATCTTCCAGAAAGCTCCAATATCTCCAATTATGCTCCAAACGTGCTATAACCTGTAAAAAACTCTAAAAGACTACAAAACACTAGAAAGACTCTATAAAAAGGACTTATATCATGGCCTAAACAGGGTAAAAATCATGATATATCAACTCCCCCAGACTTAGCCTTTTGCTTGCCCTCAAGCAAATAGAAGACTAAACAGAGAAAGAGGTTTGAAAACGCGGAGACTCACCTGTTCATGAACCATCGAAGTGACCTTCTTTCCAAGTATCCAAATGTCACCAAATCAGCTTTTGATCTAACCACCATGTACTTCTCCGTAGACATTCGCAGCTTTTCCAGACTCCACACATTATCTCGCAACATAGTTCAAATAAAACCCTCATCACCAGTTTCATCGCTGCTGCCAATGTTCAAGAACCTTCTAGACTCTTTATTATACAATATCATGACAAGGAACCACCCGTTTTCACACTTTTTGTATCAATTTCTCTCCCCCAGACTTATTTCTTATTATGTTCTTTCTTTTATTTTCAGCTTTTCATATACACATCAAGGTATGAGACGCGAGTATTGATGGTGTTTGCCACCAAATCCCCGATTCTTCCCTCTCTATGTATAAAATTATGTAGGCGAATAATGGCATCATAGGAAAATCATAGCCTCGCTTCCAATCCTTTGTGTGATCATTCCCTCTTAAGTAGAATAATGGGATCGCTCGAAATTTTCCTAACCGTCTACTCAGAAGAAAATCATTTCATCTTTTATGCTCTTATTTATCAACTTATAACATGGGAGAAAGATACTATTACTCTAAACACATGGGTTCCTTTATCAGATATGAATGATGAATCAAGCTCTAAAAACACTAACCACATTGATGAAGTGCATAAATTGGCTCAGGTTTCAGAAGAACTCTGCTGGAAACATGGATGTTTTCTAGTCAACTGGTCAGTCCTTGGATTTTTCATTAGTCGATCTAGAGCTGATCCTGCAACACTGGTCACTCAAAAACAAAATCAAAGCAATAGGTTCAAGCACAGGATCATTATCTCCAACAAGTTTTGACTCAATAAAACGACAATTTTTTTTATTTTATGACTTTAAGAAAAACAAACACAATGTCAGCAAACACCTCCCCCAGACTTGAACAACACTGTCCCCAATGTTATCTAGCGTAGAGTCAGTGAAAGAAAACAAAAAAACAGAATAAAATTGGGAAAAACGAGAAGTTACCTTGCTGGAACATCCAGTATCGATCGACACACAGCCTGGTATCAATCGATACCAGGCTTAAATCGACTTGATGAACTTTTATCCACGATTGGTGTCGATCGATACCAAGGGGTATCGATCGACACTAGGCGATTTCGGGTTTTGCCTCTTGTTTTTCCTGACACAAACACAGAATGATCGAAAAATAAAAAGAAAAAATCAAAAACAGACTCACCAGTGGGTTGCCTCCCACCAAGCGCTCGTTTTACGTCATTAGCTTGACTGTAACGCCCTTCAGGCAGGATAAGAATGAGAGCTTGCATCAAAACAGGCTCCACAACTTGACATTGCTAGCTTCAGAGTTCTGTTCAACATGCCTTGCACAAACTCCTGCCCTTTCTCTTTCAGCTCAGAAGTAAGAAGGACCCTAGCCTTAGAGAATGGCTTCGAAGCTCCTTTACACTTCACCTTGTACTCGATCGAATCTCCATCACACTTCTGAGGGGTTAAAGTGACATGGGGATTCTCGACGTTTTTGCTCTTGGCCTTCTTCTTTGGGAATGCTGGGTGATTCAGCTGAAATGTCTGCGACAGTAGGCTTATCGGGAGGCTCTTCCAAAGGATATGATATCAACGTCGCTCCTATTACATCATCTATGCAAGAGACACGTCCGGGAGTTCCTCTAGGGATGGCTTTGTAGTACACCTCCTTGTCAATGTATGAAAATGAGATGTGCTTGCTGGGTGTGTCCATAATCGCACCAACTGTAGCCATGAACGGTCTTCCGACAATCAACAGCGTACGAGATTTTGCATTCATCTCTACAACCTGAAAATCAGTAGGAACCAGGCAATCTCCTATTGTGATCATCAAATCAGCGATTGCCCCATATGGAAGAGAGGTGGAATCGTTCGCGAACGTGATAGATGTCTTTGGAGGTTGAATATCAGCTCCCAGTCTCTCTGCAATTGTCATGGACATAACATTGACGCAGGCTCCTGAGTCAACGAGAGACTCTTTGAATTCAACTCTAGAGATAGAGCATTGAACTGAGAAGATCCCTGGGTCTTCCCTCTTAGTCAACTGTCTCAGTGGAGGTGTACCTCTGGCCTTAATGAAGAGTGCCTTGATCTCTTCCTCAGTTTCTATGCAATCATTGAAGTGACTCAGTAGAGGCCAGTCCTCTAGAGCTTCTTCAAAAGTGTACGAGTGGGGAATCTGATGAGGACATCGACTCTATAACCGACCCAAAGGAGATGCCCATCGTCCAAGAAGGTCCCATGACACATTCTAAGGCCAAACATCTCAAAAGGAGGTTTGGAACAGCCATACAAGCTTTCATCAACTCACTAAGACCAGACGATCCATTTCAAGAAGTAGCCGAGACAAAATCAGTTTTAGCCGAGAAAGCTTAGGAGGAATCAGTTTTAGCCGACAGATTCCATGCGGGTCCAGTTTTAGCCGAGAGATCATAGGCTGTGGGAAAATCAGTTTTAGCCGAGGCGATTTTCCCCAAAGAAGAGTTAGCCGATAAAAACCAATCCGCATCAGTTTTAGCCGAAGCAGTTTTAGCCGAGGCAAAAGAGCCAATTCCAAACGATGATCCAAACGATCCGATCATCACTGAGGAAGGTAAGTTCCCTCGTCAAAGTGGTCATTTTAAGACTAACATGACAGGTGATTTTAGCCCTAGAGCCATGGAACCAGTTCTAGCCAAGAGACGTTATGCGAATGTAGTTTTAGCCGAGAGAAAGGATCCAACTCTACATGATAGTCCAAACGATCCAATCATCACTAAAGGAGGTAAGTTCTCTCGTCCAAATACATCTTTTAAGACTAACATGACACGTAGTTTCCCTCTTGGAGATGCAGAACAGCCAATTGCTTCACTCACAAGCCATTTAGCCGAGGAGAACCAAAAAGGAGCTGAAGAAGAGATTGAAGCTGAGGGATTGCAAGAACTTGAAGATGATGGTTTCTCTGTTCAAGAAGACCTCCTGGAAGACTTCACCAAGCTGCTCCACACATGGGACGCACCAGAACCAAAGTCACCTCCAAAAGCGCTTCATGCACCACCTTGGACCCCTTCACATCAATGTAAGCTGTTTACATTATTTACTGTTCTTGCAGGTGTTCCAAGCATCAACAACGACTAAGAGCAGCATCAAAATCGACCTTAAGTCTTTAGTTTAGATTGCGCGGCCAAACTTTCCTTTTCTTGCTTTAATGAAACGATGAGCTTTTGTTTTAGATTATTTTTGCTTCGTGTTGTTTTGTTTCAAACGTCCTGTTATTTTGAGTCTTTCTTGTCGTTTGAGTCGAACCCTAGAAGGTTCAAGCTGACGGACTATTAATAAAGTCCCACACGCAGCTTTGTATTAACAACTTTTACCCTAGATCAATAAAGAGCCGCACTTTCTTCTAAGTGTTCTTGAGAAGCGAATTATCTTCTTGTTCTTGTTCTTGCTCGTGTGATTCGATCAAGACCAAGTCCGTGCACCGTATCAGAGATCTCACCATCCTCTCTGTGTCGTGTATTCACTTCACCAGCATCTCACTCATTAGACTCCACACGAGAGAAGCGATCACCATCGTCAAGTCCATTCCACCATCGACCATCAAACCGGCTAAAGAAGAGGGCGACCGCCTCTCTTTAGTTTCATCACTATCCCATATAAGCTCTCACCACCGAGGCTTATACCAGAATCCTTCGTACCCTCTTCTCAAAGCCAAGCAGCTGCTTTGGAGTGATAGGATCTCTGAGGTGTTTAGGAATAGGATTCAGCTTCTTGGACTTACGAACTCTGTCTTTGATCACCTCAGGTGTTTTCACAGTTTTTGGCTCGTTCTGCGAGGGGTATCGATCGACACCAGGCAGGGTATCGATCGATACTAGTGCAGTTGAATCGTCCCTGGCAGAATTATCATCATCAGAAAGAAGCTCCACATTCTGCATATCCAGCAAAGCCTTGCATCTAGCGACCTCCCATTCCTCCCTTGTCAGCTTAGGAAGTATAGGATAAGGCATCTTGGGTATATAGACTCGTTCTGCTACTACTCGAGGTACCACAGTCGAAATCTCATGTATCTCCTCAGAAATCGCCTCAGTATCGACCGATACCAAATGGGTATCGATCGATACACGGGGTTGTGGTTCCATTCGAGCAGACGTCTGGGCTGGTATCGATCGATACTGGGGAGTATCGATCGATGCCTGTGCGATTTCAGGAACCTCATCGAAATTTTCTGCACTTGAGGATATCGCATTGACTTGTGGTCTTGGATTTTCAGTTCTCCCTGGAAGAACACCTTCCTGCCTCTTTACAGCTGCTGCTGTTTGAGCAACCTGAGTTTCCAGCTTCCTCTGGGAGAGACTGATGGCTTCGATTTTCCCATTCAGATCCATGTACAGCGAGTCAAACTACCCATTGAAATCCCCCTGCAACTTCTCTTGTCCTCGAAGAAGCTGTTCCATCATGAATTCCATCTTATTGTTTGTGGACTTTGGAGAGATGGGCTGGTACGAAGAGTTTCCGAAATTGCGATTGTTGTTGCTGAAGTTCCGGTTGTTGTTGTACCCAAATTGCTGACCTTGAAATCCAGAACCACCAACATAGTTAACATCTTCTACTTCATTCTCAGCAGCAAAGTGGACCGCTTTCTGATTCTTCCCGATCAGGAAATCCAGCTTGGCTTGAACTTCAGCAATCTGCGATGCATCAATTCCTCCAGCCTGCTTCTTCCTCTCGAAATCGGCATTCTTGGTGCTATTACTAGACGCCAAGTTCTCAATCAGCACGACTGCATCATCTGGATACCTGGTGTTGAAATTTCCATTACTCGCAGTATCAAGAGCCATCTGGTACCTCCAATCGATCCCTCTGTAGAATGTGCCCAACAGCTGAACTTGTTTGAACCCATGGTGCGGACAATCTCTCTGATAAGATTTGAAGCGAATCCAAGCAGCCTTGAGTGCCTCTGTTGGACCTTGAGAAAACTGGGAAATTTTGTTCCTTAGCTCTTCAGACCTTGCATCATAATAGAAATTGCACAGGAATGCATTCTTCGTCTCTTCCCATGTAGTTAGTGAACCATGAGTCAACTGCTTCAGCCAATAAGCAGCATCTCCACCAAGAGAGTATGGGAAGAGTTTGCAGAAAATGTACTCATTGGGCACTCCATTGTACTTCATACCAGTGACCAAATCTTCGAACCTCTCGATATGATCCATGGGATGCTCATGAGGTAGGCCATGGAAAGGGCTCTGACTTACAAGAGCGTAGTACGCAGGCTTCAGCTCGAAGTTGTTTCTCTAAAAAGTTGGGATGCGAATCGCAGATCGATTGGCATAGAACTGATTAGGTCTGTTGTGCTCGCCAAGTGTCCTAGCTCGATCATCTGCAGCATTCCCAACGTTGGCGCGCCCAACTGGCGTAACAATCTCAATAACAGCAGCAGGGACAACGACGTTTCCAGCCTCATCAAGTCGTTACCCTCTCTCATTACACACTTGACCCTCTTGGTCTCTCAGAACTCCAGCTTCATCAGCTCTTAAAACCACTGGATTGTTCATCCCTGATGTTTTCTTGGTCTTTCTGTTTGTGCGTTCAACAAGTGCTAGCTGTTCCAATGACAGTTCAACTAGCTGGGTGCTCTTGTTGCTTCTGGTTTCACGAACAGGCATGCACCTGAAAACAAAACACTAGACAAGGCACGTAAGTAACCAAAAAAAAATACGTTGAGTATCGATCGATACCAAGTGGTGTCGATCGATATCAACAAAAGAAGACGACGAGTATCGACCGATACTACAGAGTATCGATCGATACCGACGAACTTAGTCAAAATTCTCAGACTAAAATCTAATGGCGAATTGAGTCCCCGGCAACGGCGCCAAATTTGATATGCTCAAATTAACACCGTAACAGTACTAAAGCAGTAGTTATAATATAGCTAGGGGTCGAACCACAAAAGACTCAGAGAGACGCGCAATAGATTATGTAGACGAGAATTAAGCTAAGCCAAGTGATGTAATTGAAAGCAGTGTAGAAATTAAAAGAGTTGTAATGCAATTGGAGGAAATATAGGCTCAGGATATCTCTNTCCAATTATGCTCCAAACGTGCTATAACCTGTAAAAGACTCTAAAAGACTACAAAACACTAGAAAGACTCTATAAAAAGGACTTATATCATGGCCTAAACAGGGTAAAAACCATGATATATCAATTATTCCAATGCAAGGGATCTCTCAATGAATGAGCAAGCTTTAGCAAAATGCTAAGAGTAAAAACAATCTATGCATACAAAGATAGACTCACATCTTACCCAATGCCTAAAATGTCTCTAACCCTAGCATCTCTACCCATGAAACCCCAAACCAAAGCTACCCTTTTGTTCTCAAGGCTTTTTGCCTTCATGTCCCAAAAGTCGTTCGTCATCTTTCTCACTTGGGGAGTTTCTTCTTCTTCCTTGAATCTTGTGGTTTCGTGGTTCTCTTGTTGTTTCCTTAGCTCTTTTTTCTTTCTTTTTCTTTGCCTTGCCTCATCTTTCATCATTTGATGTCTTACACGGGGACATCACCTTCATCGAATCTTGTTAACCTGACCAAATGAGTGAAAAGGTAATTCACATTAAAATACATAGCATGTGTATACAAATTAAATGGCAAAGTGGACATGATGTGATTGATTTTAGCATTTACCTTGATTTTGTTTGTATATTCGCGGCAATGTAGTGCTCTGAGAATTAAGCAATCTCGTCATTGATATATGATTCAACAATCGATCATGCCGCATATCTTTGGTTCTTTGCTTTCCCTTTCAACTTTTTGAAAAACCTTTCAAAAGGATACATCTACCTATACTGGACAGGTCCTCCTAATTCAGCTTCATAGGGGAGATGTATAGGCAGGTGCTCCATCACATCGAAAAATGAAGGTGAAAAAATCTTTTCTAAATTGCATTGGATTAAAACTATGTTCTGTTTTAGAATTTGAACACGACTTTTATGCAAAGTTCTTGAACATAAGTCCCAGAAAAATGCTCCAACCCCTACAATATATATTCAAACTGCATGAGGTTACTATATAAATTACTATAATCATATATATTTACAAAAATAGTCGTAATTAGTACCTGATAACGCAAGGTGGACATTCCGGTCTATAAGTTCTGCAAAGATAAATGGAAGTAACCGCTCCATAAAAACAAGGCAACTCTTTATGCTTGAAAACTTTTGGTTGTTCATATCAACACAAGTAGCTAAGTCTGAAGAATAACCATCTGGGAATTTAACCGCATGTTTCACACATTCCAATAAACTTTTGATGGCTTCTTATGTCAATGTGAAGGCTGGGAATTGAGCTTTACCCCCACTATCAATATGTATGTGTGGCCGAGAACAAAATTGTTCTATATCCAATCTTGACATGATGTTGTCTTTCGATTTATCCTTCACACTCATAAGAGTATTCATGATGTTGTCAAAAAAATTCTTTTCTATATGCATCACATCAAGACTATGTCGGAGATTGAGGTCCCTCCAGTACGGCAGCTCCCAGAATATACTTTCCTTGTGCCAATTATGTTGCTTCCCATAGCCCGGCTTCTTCTTTTTGTGACCATTTCCACCGACGTCCTTTGTTTTCGATGGATTTACACCAGCCAACCGCTCGCAATAAACTTACTCACCGGTCAAAGACTGAGGTGGATACTCTCTCGAAGCGTCTTTTCCCTTCAGGAAGTCTTTTTTATTCCTCCTCAGTGGATGACCATGAGGAAGAAATCTTTGGTGACAATCAAACCAACACGTCTTCTTTCCATTAGGTAGATAAAAAGACTTTGTATCTTCCATGCAAACTGGACAAGACAATTTACCGTGGGTTGTCCATCCGGATAACATGCTATACGCCGGAAAGTCGCTTATCGTCCACATCAGCACTGCTTTTAGATTAAAATATTGATTCAAGGACACATCGTATGCATCGACGCCATTAGACCACAACTCTTTTAACTCCTCAATAAGAGGTCAGAGGAAGATATCAAGACAAGCTCGCGGATGATTTGGCCCATAATTCATAATTGTAAGAAATAAATACTATGTATTCATGCAGATACCAGGGGGTAAATTATATGGAGTCAAGATCACATGCCACAACGAGTGATTACGAGATATTCCAAATGGATTGAACCCATCGGTATATAATCCAAGATAAACGTTACGGGGTTCGTCGACAAACCGGGGATTTTGATCTTGAAAATATCTCCACTCCGCCGCATCAGAAGGATGACTCATTTCTCCCTCCTTTGCTTGGTGCTCGGCATGCCATCTCATTGTCGATGCTGTCTTCTCGCTCTTATACATTCTCTTCAATCTGTCAGCAATAGGTAGATACCACATACGACTGCATGGTACTTTAGTTCTACGTCGGTCGTTCTTAGGCTTCCATCTTTGTGCACCACAAAACAGACATTTATCTTCCTTCTCGTCATCTTTATAGAAGATCATACAATTGTTAATACAAACATCAATTGTATGATATGGGAGACCTAAATTGCTCATCAATTTTTCTGTCTCGTAATGTGAACCGGTTGACTTGTATCCTTATGGTAAATAGTTTGTCAAGTTTCCGCAAACCGAATCCACTAACTTTTCACTCATATTATATTATGCCTTATTTTGCATGACTCGAGCAGCTAAGGATAATTGCGAGTGACCTTCACGACAACCATCATATAATGGATTATTTACGTACCGGTTCTTCTACATTCTGATAACTACCATCTTGTTGATAGTTATCAAAACTCACGTTATGACGAAATGCATCATTCACCATATCCACATATCTATCTTCAACTACATTACCCACTTCTTCACTCCCACTTATATACGTCGTATCAACATAACTCGATCCTAAGTCCATATTGATTTCTTCTCCATGCTTTTACCAAACATAATAATCTGGGATAAATCTTTTGATATAAAGATGATTCCAAATTCTTGTCCCCGGGATAAATTTCTCGTTCTTGCAAATACTACAAGGACAAAAAAACTTATCGCCATTACTCTGTGTTAGAGACTGGCTATTTGCAAATGTCATGAATTGCTCCACCCCCGTTCTGAACTATTCCGAGAAATTTCCTGTCTCTTCGTCGAACCTCTTATAGATCCACTCCCGGAAATTATAATTGTAACTTCCCGACATTATATAACTAATAAATCGAATGAGGAGAAGAAATATGTTTGATTTTGTGTTTAAGATCGAATGAGGAGAAGAAATGGGATGAATTGTGCTTATATAGACATTTCTGCAGACTATATAGCGACTACACGGCGTCTGAAAGGCGACTACATCTTATAGTCGCATAAAACGTTACACCAACACCAAAACGAATAACACGTGTTTTTCACCGGTATTTTACAACTGATTACCGACTGCTGTGCGACCCGCCGAAAGAGTCGCATATTAGTCACTATTTTAGCGACTATTAGGCAACTATTATTTCATGTCTGAAATGTAGTCGTAAATTAATCGCCAAATAGAGACTACTATAGTGACTATATTGTTGGGACGTAAAACAGCGACTTTATTACGACCAAATTATATTAGTCGCCAAATAGTCGGCAAATAGTGGCTAAGTAGTTGCAATGTTTAGCGACTAATTGTTTAGTCGCCATTTGTAGTCGTTAAAACGATGTTTTCTTGTAGTGGCTCCAAGGTCTCCAATCTCTTCGAAACCGTCTCCAAGTCCCTCGAAATCACTCCAAAACATGCAAGAATCACTTGGACATAATGCAAAACACCTAAGACTCTAATTAAGACTAAAACACTATGGAGATTCTATGAAGTTACATGCGAATGAATCAAAACCTAAGCAAAATGAATGCAAAAAACATGCAAATTATGAGAATATCAACTCCCCCAAACTTATTCTTTTGCTTGTCCTCAAGTAAACAAATAAGAACCAGTAGAGAGAGAGAGAGATTAGAAAGCGGGAGTTCAAATCCACGAGTATCATTAAAAGAATTCAAACTCAATGTCCAAGTTACTAGCTCTAAGGTGCGATCAAACAAATTTACTCAAAAAAGCTAGCTATCCTTCCCTACACAAATCAAGCTCGAGTCTCAACCTACACAAGCACTCATATCATCCAATCCTTTAACATTCATTTAATCGTTCAAGTGAATCATGTTCATGCAAGACAAGTGAATTCATTTGGCTAGGGTAAATGTCTTGAGATTAGGATGATCTCAAATGTATGAGATTATTCCAATGCAAGGGATCTCTCAATGAATGAGCAAGCTTTAGCAAACTGTTAAGATTAAAAGGCAATCTATGCATACACGGATATACTCACATCTACCCAATGCCTAAAATGTCTCTAACCCTAGCATCTTTACCCATGAAGCCCCATATTTAAGCTACCCTTTTCTCATAAGGCAATATTGCCTTCATATCCCAAACGTTTACTTCTTCTTTTCTCACTTGGGGAATTTTTTTTTTTTCTTGAATCTTGTGGTTTCGTGCTTCTCTTGTTGTTTCCTTTGCTCTTCTTTTCTTTCTTTTTCTTTGCCTTGCCTCATCTTTCATCATTTGACGTCTTGGCCGATTTTTGGCCCTTTCCTTTTTCATTGAACTCCATGAGGCTATAACTATTGCTAAGAGCTAATCTTATTAACTTGCACCAACCACTTCATGCTATTGCATTCCCCTTTCACATTCACGTTCTCCTTAGGACTCACTTCCTTCTCATTCCCCCATCCCATTAGTCACACACTTTCATTCATTCCAACCCAAGACTTCCCTTTCTAACAAGATTATCCTAGTCTAACCCTTGATGTTGGGCTAGATCTACATGCAAACATATCCTTGTCGCCCTAAACTCAACACTTTTTGCCAAGCTTACTAAAAACATTAGGCCTCACATCCTGATATATCATGGTTTTTACCCTGTTTAGGCCATGATATAAGTCATTTTGTAGAGTCTTTTCTAGTGTTTTGTAGTATTTTAGAGTCTTTTACAGGTCTTAGCACGTTTGGAGCTTAATTGGAGATATTGGAGCTTTCTGGAACATTCTGGAGCGAAGCAGAAGATCCGTGTAGCATACCCGTCAAAATCACCTGAGTATCGATCGATACTGCATAGTATCGATCGATACCCCTCGGGGAAACAGAAGGATCGCGACTTAATGAAGAGTTGAAAAATTGGCCCATAAATCTTTGATATTTACAAGAAGGCCCAAAACGTGATTTAGGTTATAAATAGGATTTTACAGCCACTTTTTTAGGCTATGCTTTATTTTATAGTTTGATTTTACTTTGGTTTTAGAGAAACAAGTCTGAATCTCCCTTCGTCCGAGATCAGATCTCTAAACCCTTTTGATTATTCTATTGATGTTTTATTCAAACATGTTGTGTTCAATCTCCATGTCTGAAGTAGATTACCTGTTAGGTTTGGGGTTTTCTCATAGGGATTTCTTTGAATGCTAGGTTAATTAATTTGTGAACATATCAAACTTGAACTTTAAAGCTGATTTAGAATTTAGGATTCGCAAAGAGATTTGGAATTCCTAGGATTTAGATTTAGATAGTTTTCGCAACGAGAGTTGGTTAATTATATTTTAGTGATTTGAGTTCTAGAACCGTGCTTAATCTGAATCCTACTAGTTAATTTAGCTGCATTCATTGATTTCCTGAGAAATACCTGGAGCCTATTTTCCTCCAACTGAATTTACAAACGCTTTTACTTGCAATCTTATTTTCAATTACATCTTCTGATTTAGTTTGTTTCGGATCTATATAATCTATTGAGTGATAACTGAGTTCTTGTGTTCGACCCCTGATTTACTGCAGCAACTGCTTTAGTACTTTTTAGGGTATTAAATTGAGCATATCAATTTTAGTGTCGTTGCCGGGGACTCAATTTCGCCATTAGATTTTAGCTAAGAAATTCGTCTAAATCGCCCGAGTATCGATCGATACCCTTGAGTATCGATCGATACCCGTCGTAAATTTCAGTTACTTACGCTCTTTACTTTTGGATTTCAGGTGCATGCCTAATCGAGAAACCAGAAGCAAAAAGAGCACTCCGCTAGTTGATCTATCACTGGAACAGCTAGCACACGTGGAACGAACAAACATGAAAGCACAGAAATCAGCTAAGATGAACAACAATCAGTTAGTTTGTGATGCAGCTGGTGCTTACAGAGACCAAGAGGGTCGGTTGTGTAATGAGCAAGGACAACGTCTGGATGGAGAGGGGATCGTCATACACCCATCTCCTGTTGTTGCTGAGAATGCCGCTGGGAACGCAGGGAATGTGGTGGTTAATCGTGGAAGAACGATTGGTGAGTACAACAGGCCAGAGCAGTTTTTCGCCAATCGGTCAGCGATTCGTCCTCCTGCGTATGAGAGGAATGACTTTGAGCTGAAACCTGCTTATTACACTCTAGTAGGACAGCATCTCTTTCATGGTCTTCCTCATGAACATCCAATGGACCATGTAGAGAAGTTCGAGGACTTGGTCACTAGCATCAAGAGCAATGGAGTGTCCTACGACTACCTCTTCTGCAAGCTCTTCCCCTACTCTCTAGGTGGAGAAGCGACCTACTGGCTGAGGCAGCTACCTGCTGGATCGCTGACTAATTGGGAGGACACTAAGAGAGCCTTCCTGATTAACTTCTATGACGATGCACGATCTGAAGATCTGAGGAATAAGATATCCACTTTTTCTCAAGGACCTACTGAGGCGTTCAAGGCTGCTTGGACAAGATTCAGATCGTACCAGAGAGATTGTCCACATCATGGATACTCTGATGTGCAGCTGCTGGGTATCTTCTTCAGAGGAGTAGATTGGAGATATCAAATGGGTCTGGACGCTTCCAGCAATGGTAATTTCAATACCAGATATCCTGAGGATGCTATTGTGTTGATTGAGAACTTTGCCTCTAGTAGTAGCACCAAGAGCGCAAATTTCAAGCGCAAGAGGCTGGCTGGTAATCAGGATGGGTCGCATATCGCTGAAGTTAAAGCTCAGCTGGATTCTATGCACAATCTTCTGCTGGGAAAGACAACAAAGGCCGTCCACTTTGCTGCTGAGAATGAAGTAGAAGATTGTAACTACGTTGGTGGTTTTGGTTTTCAGGGTCAGCGATCTGGGTACAACACCAATCGAAACTTCACCAACTATGGTCAGCAAGGAGGGTACCAATCCCCACCACCCAAGGCTCCTGACAACAAGATTGAGGCCATGTTCGAAACACTCGTTCAAGGACAGCAGCAGATCACAGTGACCTTCAATGGTAAGATGGACGCCATGTACAAAGATCTGAGTGGAAGGATCGATGCTATTGGTATTGGTCAGAAGATGCTGGAAACGCAAGTAACTCAGACTGCAACAAATTCCAAGGGAAAGACGGTTCATTTACACAATGCTCACGTCAATGCAATCACTTCCGCTGCAGAAAATCTCGAAGATGATCCTGAAATCGTCAAGGCATCGATCGATACCCCCATGTGTCGATCGATGCCGGTTACAATTCTGAAACGGGATATTTTAAAAACCCGTGTATCGATCGATATCTCATTGGTATCGATCGATACCAAGGCGATTTCTGAGGAGACACATGATATTTCGACTGAGGTGCCTCAAGTAGTAGCAGCACGATTCAATATCGCCCAATTTTGGGAAGACTATGAAACGAAGTGTCAGGCAGCGAGAGCTAAGGAACAAGCTGAGAAAAGAGCTCGCAAACCCAAGAAGGTGAATCCTGTTCCTAAACACCTCAGAGATCCCATCTCTCCAAAGCAGCTGCGTGGCTTTGAGAAGATGGTACAAAGGATTTCCCCTGATTCAACCTTTGAAGAAGCTCTAGAGTGCCGTCCTCTGCGAAGTCACTTCAAAGATTGCAGAGAAACTGAGGAAGAGATTAAGGCACTCTACATTAAGGCTAGAGGTACACCTCCACTGAGACAGCTGACCCAAAGAGAAGATCCAGGGAAATTCGCGGTTCCATGCTCCATCTCTGGAGTTGATTTCAAAGAATCTCTCGTGGACTCAGGAGCTAGTGTCAATGTCATCTCAAGGGCAATTGCAGAGCGGTTGGGGGCTAATATTCGATCACCAAAGGTCTCTATCACACTCGTGAACAACTCCACCTCACTTCCACATGGTACAATCTCTGCTCTACAGGTCAAAGTAGGAGATTGTCTGGTACCGACTGATTTTCAGGTTGTGGAGATGGGTGCGATATCTCATATGCCTATACTCCTGGGACGACCATTCATGGCTACTGCTGGCGCGATCATAGACACGCCTAATAAGATAATCTCTTTCTCTTACATAGACGGAGGAGTTTACTATGATGTCATTCCCCCTAGGAGTGCTCCCACACATGTCTCTAGCATCGAGGTTGTCAAAGGAGAGTGGCTAGCAG
Organism: Eutrema yunnanense; assembly: GCA_002933935.1. Taxonomy (NCBI): domain Eukaryota; kingdom Viridiplantae; phylum Streptophyta; class Magnoliopsida; order Brassicales; family Brassicaceae; genus Eutrema; species Eutrema yunnanense. Next base: position 77,851 of record PKML01043840.1, on the reverse strand, counting down.
TTGATCTTTCGGAAGAGCCTCCTGATGAGCCTACTGTCACAGATGTTCCAGCTGAACCGCCCAGCATCCCCAAGGTAGTTGTCAAGAAGGCTAAGGCAACAAAGAAGAAGGCCAAGAGCAAGAAGGTCGAGAATCCCCATGTCACTTTGATACCTCAGAATTGCAATGGGGATTCGATTGAGTACAAGGTCAAGTGCAAAGGAGCCTTGAAGCCATTCTCTAAGGCTAGAGTTCTTCTCACTTCTGAGCTGAAAGAGAAGGGAAAATAGTTCGTGAAAGACATGTTGAGCAGAACTCTGAAGCTAGCAATGTCAAGTTGTGGAGCCTATTTTGGTGCAAGCTCTCACTCTTATCCAGCCTGAAGGGCGTTACAGTCAAGCTATTGACGTTAAACGAGCGCTTGGTGGGAGGCAACCCACTGGTGAGTCAATTTTTGAGTCGTTTTTCTTTTTAATTTCGTTCGTTTTGTGTTTGTGTCAGGATAGAACAAAGAGCAACTCGAAATCGCCCAAGCGTCGATCGATACCCCATTGGTATCGATCGACACCAATCGCGGATGAAATTTCACCAAGTCGATCTAAGCATGGTATCGATCGATACCATGCCGTGTGTCGATCGACACCAACTGTTCCAGAACGGTAATTTCTGGTTTCTCTTTGTTTCTTCTATCCTTTTGTCTTTTTTTACCTACTCTAGGCTAGATAACACTGGGGACAGTGTTGTTCAAGTCTAGGGGAGGTATCTGCTGACATTGTTTTTGTTTTTCTTAGAGTCAGTTGTTTTATCGAGTCAAATTATTTTATTGAGTCAAAACTAGTTGGAGATAATGATCCGGTGCTTGAAGCTATTGATTTGATTTTGTTTTTGAGTGCACATTGTTACAGGATCAGCTCTAGATCGACTAATGAAAAATCCAAGGGCTGACCAGTTGACTAGAAAACATCCATGTCTCCAGCAGAGTTCTTCTGAAACTTGAGCCAATTTTTGCACTTCATCAATGTGGTTAGTGTTTTAGAGCTTGATTCATCATTCATATCTGATAAAGGAACCCATGTGTTTAGAGTTATGGTATCTCTCTCCCCTATTATAAGTTGATAAATAAGAGCATAAAAGATTGAAATGATTTTCNCAAATAGTGGCTAAGTAGTTGCAATGTTTAGCGACTAATTGTTTAGTCGCCATTTGTAGTCGTTAAAACGATGTTTTCTTGTAGTGGCTCCAAGGTCTCCAATCTCTTCGAAACCGTCTCCAATCTCTTCGAAACCGTCTCCAAGTCCCTCGAAATCACTCCAAAACATGCAAGAATCATTTGGATATAATGCAAAACACCTAAGACTCTAATTAAGACTAGATTCTATGAAGTTACATGCGAATGAATCAAAACCTAAGCAAAATGAATGCAAAAAACATGCAAATTATGAGAATATCAACTCCCCCAAACTTATTCTTTTGCTTGTCCTCAAGTAAACAAATAAGAACCAGTAGAGAAAGAGAGAGATTAGAAAGCGGGAGTTCAAATCCACGAGGATCATTAAAAGAATTCAAACTCAATGTCCAAGTTACTAGCTCTAAGGTGCGATCAAACAAATTTACTCAAAAAAGCTAGCTATCCTTCCCTACACAAATCAAGCTCGAGTCTCAACCTACACAAGCACTCATATCATCCAATCCTTTAACATTCATTTAATCGTTCAAGTGAATCATGTTCATGCAAGACAAGTGAATTCATTTGGCTAGGGTAAAGGTCTTGAGATTAGGATGATCTCAAATGTATGAGATTATTCCAATGCAAGAGATCTCTCAATGAATGAGCAAGCTTTAGCAAACTGTTAAGATTAAAAGGCAATCTATGCATACACGGATATACTCACATCTACCCAATGCCTAAAATGTCTCTAACCCTAGCATCTTTACCCATGAAGCCCCATATTTAAGCTACCCTTTTCTCATAAGGCAATATTGCCTTCATATCCCAAACGTTTACTTCTTCTTTTCTCACTTGGGGAATTTTTTTTTTTTCTTGAATCTTGTGGTTTCGTGCTTCTCTTGTTGTTTCCTTTGCTCTTCTTTTCTTTCTTTTTCTTTGCCTTGCCTCATCTTTCATCATTTGACGTCTTGGCCGATTTTTGGCCCTTTCCTTTTTCATTGAACTCCATGAGGCTATAACTATTGCTAAGAGCTAATCTTATTAACTTGCACGAACCACTTCATGATATTGCATTCCCCTTTCACATTCACGTTCTCCTTAGGACTCACTTCCTTCTCATTCCCCCATCCCATTAGTCACACACTTTCATTCATTCCAACTCAAGACATCCCTTTCTAACAAGCTTATCCTAGTCTAACCCTTGATGTTGGGCTAGATCTACATGCAAACGTATCCTTGTCGCCCTAAACTCAACACTTTTTGCCAAGCTTACTAAAAACATTAGGCCTCACATCCGCACACTAAAGATTTTGGCTTCAAAGGAGAGTAGGTTAAAGGTATGGTTAACCGTTCCGATGAGGGGAATCGGCTATTTGGGCTAGTAAAAGAGTGGTGAAAAGGATAAAAGAGCCCAAATATGTATGTGGTACCCATGGATTCACTATGACATGCATGAACACGATAATTTCAATGTCAAAATTATGGTTTTCACTTAAGTAGGATTGGAGTCAAATCAAAACTTGCTTTAGCTAAGATCCTAGTAATGAAACGTGAGATCAAAATATGGTTCATACTTGATTTCAAACACGAAATCAAAAGCATCAAACAACTAGCAACGAGGGCATTGAACCAAGCTCTTAAAATGATACTCTATAAGGAAAAATCATCATTGCTCTCTATGCACATGCAATGAAACCTATATGCTACTAGACTCGATCCTATTCATGAAATGCAACTACATGCTTTCTTTTTGTATTTTCAAAATTTTTATTTTTTGTGTGTGTGTTTTTCTATGCCTTATATGAATGCATGAGACTCAATAAGCAAACATCAAAATAAGATCACAAAAAACATGATTAGACACCGGTCCCTCCCCCAAACTTAAATTACACCGTCCCGATGTGAAATAAATTTAAAGGGAAGAACCAAACAAAAGACAAAAACAACTATACAATGCAAGACTCAAGAAAAGAAAAAAATATTTACAATAGTTTTGGAGTGTTACCTAGTAGTCTTGAGACGGGGAAGAAGACCCCAAGGAGTAAGATGGGTTGCTCGAGCAAGGTGATGGTGACCGCATGGTTTTTCTCTTGGCCTTCTTTTTGGGGTTTCTCTCCCCGTGAGATGATGACACCGGCTCTCTCTCCTCATACATGACGATCTCTCCTCCTTGGGGTGAGGAGCCGCCGTCCGTGACAATGTCCCCGCCTTGGTCCAATGGACGCAACGCTTCATGGGCTCTAGAAGTGCTTGCTTCGCCAACTTTCCTTTGGAGCTCTTTGATGGTCTAGCCCATGTTTGCCACCGACTTCACAAGCTTGTGGATTGTTCTATCTTGCCATTTGCACCACCTTTGGAGGATCATTGATTGGTGATGTGAATGGTGGTGTGTAGCAACATTGGGCATAACCCCGTCAAAGGGCTCAAAATGGTACCTCTCTCTCCCGTACTCGTGCTTTGGAGAAGGTGGAATGGCGCCCTCCTCATCGGACCCATGAGAACCCTCGGCTTCCTATTTTCTCCCGGGCTTGGCCTTCTTTATTTGATCAACGGGTGAGTGGACAGCCGGGTTGCAAAGCTTATCCATAGTAAGGTAGAAGGTGATGTTTCGACGCTCTTGTAGATTGGTGAGAGAGGTGTTGGACAAGATGACTTGAAACGGGTCTTTCTCGGAGAGTTTGAGATTGTATGCAAACGTGCGTCCAATTCTACCCTTGAGAAACCGCGTCCTTGTGAGATAAGCTTCGTCCATTAGATCCCACTCCACGTCCTTGTCAACCGATAGCTTAATTCCCGTGGCCTTAAGAATAAGCGTGATTAGCCAACCAACTCCGATCACGCACCTCCTGTTTTTAGTCCCCGATGCCCAACCATTGTAGCATACCAAATGTCTCATTAAGAGAGTCGCTAGGGATGGGATTCTCTCACTGCCCTTGAACTCCTTACCATTTGTGAAAGTCGAGAGGAGAGGTTTCAAACAAAGGGCCATCAATTCCAACTCATCAAGTGTCACCGTCCCATATTCCACCTTGGCAAAGAACATGTGAGCCAAGACCTTGTGCACGTATCTAATGGCTGGGTTCCGGATGTGAGTGTTCTTGCTTGACCCCTGACCATACTTCCCGAATCCAATAGTTTCCCAAAAGTGCTTGAGCTCCTTGGCGGGGAAGTGAACGTATTCTCCTCCTCGAGTTCCTTCTTCCCGGAAGCCAAAGGCTTGGCAAATTTCATGAATGTTCATCCTATAGTCCTTGCCATTCACCTCGAACCCGAGGATCCCAAATCCGGTTTGTGCATTCGCTTTCTTATGATGCTCGTCATAGAACGCCACCCGTAGAGAGGATAGAAATTCGCATGTGAGCACTTTGTGCGCTTGTTCCTTCATGTGCCAAAAGCTACCAAGTCCCATATTGTTGAAGATGGTTGCTACGTCGTCAAGGATTCCCAACTTCTCCAACACAACGACGTCTACAAACCGTCCTTGCTCAAACTCCATCGTCATGAGCTTTTCAAAGATCTCAGAATTGGTTGGAGGATCTTGCTTTTTGGCCTCCTCCGGGTTTGCTTCTTCCTCTTCTCTTTCCATGTTTTTCCCTTTCTCTCCGGCCGTGGTGCTTTTTTTTGTTTTTTTCTTGGTCACGATGCTCTTCTTCTTTCCCTTAACCGTGGGGCTTTGGGCTATGACCACTTGGTTGCCTTTAGCCTTTGAGCTTTTTGCATCAACGGGTTTCTTGGCCTTGGAGCTCGTTGCAACAACCATTTCCATGTCCTTGGATTTAGCTTGAGTCTCTTCATCAAGTGTGGCTGCCCTTGTTCTCCTCATAGCTCCTACATTGTCTCAAAAATTTCATGAGATTCACGAAAATAAGGGCAAAAATTCAAGAGAAAAATTCTTGCATGAGACATTTAAATTGAAGCAATTTTCATGAGTAAGAGGGCATTTTAATTCACCAAAATAAATTAATAGACCCAAATTCAAGACTAAATGCTTCTATCCTCAAGAAAATCTCAAGAAAATATCATCTTTTAAGCTCTTCATGCTCATGAACTCAACTCCCAAAAAATTTCATTCAAATGCACAAGTTGCTCCATAGATCTGAGATATCTAGATATGTTCCACCTAAATCTCAAGGTTCTAATCCAAGTGAAAGCAATCTCCAAGCAAATCTCAAAAAGATTTCTAGGAACAATCATGAAAACTCAAGTTCTTGATTTCCATAAATATGATGAGTTTAATTAATTTACCTTGGAATTTTCGTGCTCAAATGCTTAAAACAATGATGGATGCACAAAGTAGAGTGAAAATCGAATTTGGAGCAACTTGAATGAGCAAATTTGAGCTAGAGATGAGAAAGAGAGAGAGAAAATTGTGGGCCTTATCCAAAAAGGGGGAAGAAGGCAAAACCGGCCGGGTAGGGTCGAGCGAGGTCGGGGCGAGTCACCGGGCGGACCGTTGGTTCATAGATCTACATTGACCGAATTCGAATCTGGTCAACACCGTATGGAATCCAAACGGTAAGGCCAAATGGTATGGTTCTTGGTTCAAAATCTTAATTCCCCGTACGTTCCATGCCGTCCCGCGTGCATCCGCTGCAACCAAACAGTGTGTGCTCCATTTCCGCATCCCGTTTCAACTGTGCCGGCTGGAGTGCACACGACAAGGATCGTCTTTTCCTACTGTACCGGCTGGAGCGCACACGGTACGTGCAAACGGTGAGGTGCATGCAATAATCCTTGCTGGCAAAAATGCGTCAGGTACGTGCAAACGATATCTCCCATTGTCTTCACACCGAACGGTTCGTGCCGGACCGAAATCATGCGGCATGTAGTTTGCAATAGTCCTTGCTGGTTGTAAGTTGCGGTACGTCCGAACGGTGTAGGCCATTGTCTTTTTTCCGGTTGGGCCATACCGTCTTGATCTTGGCGGTACTGTTCTATCATTGCACCAACACTCCCTATGCCAAGTCCCGTTCATCCGGCGCCATGGAACGGCGCGCTGCACTGCCCTCATACCGGTTGAAATATTGATATTCCCATATTTTATACATTTTAGCATGCATATTATTTAGTGTTTTGTGTCTCATGCATGTGTCTTCCATAGTTTTCATAGCATTTTGGTCTAAAATAGAGTCTAAGGTGTTTTCATTAAGTCATAGAGAGTATTGCATGTTTTTGAGTGTGGTTAGGTACCTTGGAGGCATTTTGGGGATATTTGGATTGTTGGAGCAAAAGAGGATGCAAGGATCACTGGAGGTCTCTGAAAGATCTATCCATACGAAGGGTTTGAATTCAGAATCAGCTCCAATGATCTTCATGGAAATGATGGAAAATTGAGGTATATGTCATCCAAAAGTCGTTTCAGGTCATTCAGACGTGTAGTTCAAAAGTTATGGCAAAAACACTAAGGAGATGTCTGTCTGGCCGAGCCATCGCACAGCACCGACCGGCTACACCGGCCTTCCCTCGCCCAGTCTTGGACCATCACACGGACATGAGATTCACCGGTCTGCACCCGCCTGGTGCACAGCTTCAGTCAGCACCGACCGGCTCCACCTGCTAGCTCTCGCTCGGTGTTGGCCCATCACTCGGACAGGACGAATACCGCCCCGCAGCACTGACCTGCGCTCGTCCGATGTTCAGCCTCAGGACAGCCCACACCGGCCTGCTTCCACCCGGTGCAGCCCTCACGGCCGGACAGGGACTTCACCGGTTTGCCACACTGGCTTGCTCTCGCTTGGTGTGGAGCATGCGACCCGAAGACTTCCCCACCGGCCACCTACACCGGCCACCCACTGCCCGGTGTGAAGCCGCCGACCAACGAAGACCTAGACCCGGTCCGACCAACTTTTATAAATAGAAAAAAAAATCCATTTTTTCATTCTAAGTCTTTTTCTCTCTAAAATTCCTAAGGCAAAAACCTCCCTTTTATTTTGTTCTTGGATTTTTTCAAGTGACCTTTTGATTTTAATGCAATCTTAAGTTTAATTATTCTTAATCTATCTAATATTTCTTTTATTTTAATCTCCCTAATCTCTAATCATGGATTCAATCATCTTCCTTATGGGATTTGAGGGTTTCACCATGATTAGTGAGTAGGTTCTTTTAAGGCTCATGGATGAGGTTGATTAGGGGTTTTCTTGTTTGATCTATGATGTCTAGTGATTAGATTACATGTTTCCTCTCTTTTTTAGGGTTCATAATGCTAGATTAGGCTTGGGAAAGCTAATCTAGATCATAGGGAATTTCATGCACATAAGATGTATGATGAAATTCCCCAAGAACTAAATAAGAGGTTTTACTTGCTTAACCTAAGGGATTAGTTGTTTAAGGAGTCTTATGTCTTTATGAACATGTAATTAATGCTTGGTAAACAACTTTTCACAAATGAGAGTTTGTTCTTGATTAGTTGATTAGGAAAGTGATTAAGACCACGAGAGTGAATTAGTCTTGTTTAAGTGTTCTAGGCTAAGGAAAACATGTTTGATTGTGTGTTTAGACATCATAGGTTAATCATAGAACTCCCCAAAGTCTATAACCTCATCCAAGAGCTTGTCCTTATTAATTTGTTAATCTCATTTAAGCTATTTAGTCTTGTTCACTTGTTGCTTGTTAACTTTGAGTTAGGTTGCTAGATTAAATCACCAATAACACTTTGTTAGCTTGAATTAGAGAGTGTCTTGCATTCTTGTTGCATTGAACTAAACCCCCGATTGGATTGACACCTAAAATACTACAATGACAGGAGTATTTAGGATTGATTTCTAAGTGGATAAAATCCTATTTATTAATTGGCACCGTTGCCGATTTGGGATTCTAGTCTAGTCAATAGGATTTAGATTCTTTTTGAGATCAAGCTTTTTATTTTCTTTGTTCACTAATCTCTCTATCTAGCTCTCTCTTGTAGGTGCATGAACTTGCGTTCTAGAGACAACAACAATTTTGTTGAGCCAAGAGACGATATCCACCTTCTACACCGCGTTCTTAAAACAAGAAGAGAGAGGGAACGGGTTGTCCACCTCGCAAGGCTTGGTATGGACAACGTAAACGTGCATCCGGTTGATGCTAACATTGGAAACGTTGCTGCTGGGCATCAACAAGGAAACGTGGGGAATGGAAACCCACAGCACACTCCACACGGTGGGAACATTGACCAACACCCACCACCCGTCTGTAATGCTAGAGCTCAAAACCACCCTCCACAAGCCCAAAACATTGTTGGAGCGGGTAATGCGGCCAATGTTTATGCAAACCGCCAAGGCATAAGACCACCACCGATGGACAACAACAATTTTGAGGTCAAGATGAGTCTCATTAACATGGTACAAAGTAACAAATTTCATGGCTTGTCGGTGGAAGACCCTTTGGATCATCTTGATCATTTTGATAGAGTTTGTGGCTTGACAAACATGAATGGGATCTCCGAGGATGGTTTCAAGCTTCGTTTGTTCTCGTTCTTCCTTGGCGACAAAGCACATCAATGGAGAAAAATTTGTCTCATGGGTCTATCACTACATGGAATGAATGCAAGAGGGCCTTCCTTGCCAAATTCTTCTCACCTTCAAGGACGGCCAAGCTAAGAAATGATATCTCGACCTTTACTCAACGCTCAAATGAGACTTTCAATGAGGCGTGGGAAAGGTTTAGGAGCTAGACCATGCAATGTCCTCATCATGGATTCAACAATGCCTCTCTATTGAGCACCCTCTACCGAGGAGCGCTTCCAAAGATAAGAATGTTGCTAGACACCGCTTCCAAAGGTAACTTGTTGGCTAAAGAGGCGAACGAAGCGATGGAGTTGGTTGAGAACCTTGCCCAAAGTGGTGGAACTTATAGTGATGATTATGATCGGGCTACGAGGACCACAAGTGAATTTGAAGAGCAAAGAAGAAACAAGGATATGAAGGCTCTCAAAGAGAAGTTGGATAAGCAAGCCTTTATGATTGACAAACTTCTAAATGCTTCTAAGAAGACGGTTCACTTTCTTGGTGACTTTGAGGGAAATCAAGGGTCCAATGAGGAAATGGTAGATTTGAGTAACCAAGAGGAAGTGCATTATGTTGGGAACCATGGTGGCTTTCAAGGGGGTTTCAACAACAATCAACACCAAAGGGGCTATTACAACAAGGCTCCATTCACGCCTCCACCGGCCTTTCAACAGAGTTTTGCACCACAAGCTCAATATAACAACTCCATGTCTCAAGACCTTGATGTGAAGAATATTCTTCAACAACTTCTTCAAGGTCAAACCAATGGCGCAATGGATATAAGGAAGAAGATGAAGAAAATCAATACCAAAATGGCTTGCTCATACAACGATCTCCACAAGAATCTTGAGGCATTAACTTCCAAAGTGGAACAAATGGAGACCAAGGGAGCCATTTCCTCATCACCTAATCCTCAAGGTTCTTCACATGGAAAAGCCATACAAACCTCAAAGTAGTATTGCAACGCTATATCCTCCAATGATGATCATGGAGCCGTTGTTAGAGAAATTGAGCTTCTACTCCATGGTTCACAAGACCAAAAACTTCCCCCTAGAGATGTTTCTTCAATACTCAATGTGGACATTGAGAAACAAGGTGTGAGGGGGGGGGACCCTTAGGAACGAAGATGATGTGATCTTGGTTGAGAGAAAGACTAAAAGCCAACATGAAGGGCAAGTGATTTCTTCACAAATGGAAGTTGAGAAGCCTCTTAAGGACATGGTTAAAGAGGAGAACGTGGAAACACATGTCATGCCTAAGAAAGAAGCTCTTCGCATTGAACATTCTCCATACGAACCTCCACTTCTGTTTCCCGGCTGGTCTCTCACCAAGGCACAAACGAAAGCGTTCTCAAGTTTCAAAGCAAACATGGATACGATTGGAGCACCCTTGCCTAGTGAGAGTCATCCAAAGCATGCGTATCCATGATCATAACAATGGGGTTGCATCGTTCAATTTCCTTGTTCCTTTGCTCATCGAATAAAGGCCTATTAACCCATCAAGACCCTATAAACGCTTAACAAAAACTACTAAATGATCTAGAAAAGAGAGTAAATATAAAATGAAAAGTATGTACAAGTGCACTTTGCTCATCGAATCAAGTGCACTTTGTTTAACGTCACTAAATTCGACGTTCGTTACCCCGTTTAGGCAGAAAAGGGGTTAGAAAGGGGAACTGTGACCCCTTCCTCAATGAAATCACCCGCCATGTAGGGCTTGAGACGTTGTCCATTGACCGTAAATTCTTCACTCGTCTTGTTAAACAACACAACATCGCCATACGGTCTCACTTCTTTGATCTTAAAAGGCTCATACCATCTTGACTTGAGCTTTCCGGGAAATAGCTTCAACCAGGAGTTATACAATAACGCTTGGTCCCCAACCTTAAAATCTTTGGGTGTTATCTTCTTGTCATGGAACAACTTCGACCTCTCCTTGTAGAGACATGAACTTTCATAAGCATCTAGGCGGACTTCATCAAGCTCGTTCAATTGAAGGAGACGCCTTTCTGAGGCTGATTTGATGTCAAAGTTGAGAAGTTTAACCGCCCATAAGGCTTTGTATTCCAACTCAACTAGCAAGTGACAAGATTTCCTGTAGAGAAGATTGAATGGCGTTGTCCCAATCGGTGTCTTGTAAGCGATTTGATAGGCCCACAACGCGTCATCAAGCTTCACGGACCAATGACATGGTCTCCCCAACAGGAGATGTCCAGATTGCATAGGAACTACGTCGCAAAGCACCTGGTCTTGGTACTTGCCTACGCTGAAGGGAACAGTCACTTGCTCCGTTACTTTGAGCTCAGTGGTGTCATTGAGCCATTGTAACTTGTAGGGTCTAGGGTGCTTAACTTTCTCCAGTCCTAACCTGTCTACCATAAACTTGCTAGCCACATTAGCACAAGATCCTCTATCTATTACAAGATTACATACATTGCTATTAATAGTGCATCGCGTGTGGAACACGTTTTCTCTTTGGACTTTCTCCTCAGGTTGAATCAGCAAGCTAAGAACTCACCTAGTTACTAGTAGATCACCAGTATATGGATACTCAACGTCATCACCAAGTTCATCTACTTCTTCCTCCATTTCGTCTTGAGATTCATAGCCTCCACTTGCAGTAATGATCATCACTCTTTGGTTAGGGCAGTCTCTAGCATAGTGTCCTCTCCCCTGACACTTGAACCATGTATTGTCACGAGCTCTAGCTTGACTAGTGTTAGAGAACTTACCTTGTTCTGGCCGAGATGACTTAGGGAAGTCATTGGCTTTGCTTGTGAACCGAGAATCAATCTCAACAGCTTTGCTTTTGTCGATTGGCCGGCTGCTGCTACTTGTTTGCCAAGGTTGTCCCTTTCTTCGGTTAGCATGAGATGTCCGTCTATCACTACAAGAAAACACAGTTTTTGTGACTATTTTTTGCGACTACTTTTTTTAGTCACAAAAAAGAGGGACGATATTGTGACTGATTTGCGACTACTCATAATGCAGATGCATAATAGTCACAAATTACCGACTAAAAAAAGTAGTCAGACAATAGTCGCTTATTTGCGACTGTTTAAGGACTTGTAAAAGTAGTCCCAAATTTGTGACTGATTTGCTTCGGTTTAGCAACTCCACTCGATTTTTTTTAAATAAAAATCAAATAATATACAAAAAAATTCTAAACCCTAAACCATCAAATAATATACAAAAACATCAAATAATATACAAAAAAATTCAACACTTACAATTTTTAAAATATAATCATTTTATAAATACTAAATGATAAACCCTAAACCTATAACTCTTAATCATAAACTCTAAATCTTAAATAATAAAATATATTTTTGAACAGCTATATACCCAAAATCATTGTAAAATGATATTCAAACCTTATATGTTCTTAAAGTTTAGGGTTTAGGGTAACATGTACACTAATTTGGAAACTCAGTTTTTGTGACCAATTTGGGACTAATTTGCGACTAATTTTTAATAATAGTAACAAAATAGTCCCAAATTTGGGACTAATTTGCAACTACACTCGATTTCTTTTTAGAAATCAATGAATTCTAAACTCAAACCACAAAACCTTAACCCTAAACCCTAAACCTCTAACACTTAATTATAAACTTGATTTAAATCTTAAATTGTAAACAACATCAAATAAATAAACATCAAATAATAAACAAAAAATTCAACACTTACAATTTTTTAAAATATAATCATTTTATAAATCTTAAATTCTAAACCCTAAACCTCTAACCCTTAGTCATAAAATCTAAATCTTAAATTGTAAAATATATTTTTGAACAACTACAACCCAAAATCATTGTAAATTGATATTCAAACCTTATATGTTCTTAAAGTTTAGGGTTTAAGGTAACATGTACACTAATTTGCAAACCCAGTTTTTGTGACTAATTTAGGACTAATTTGCGACTAATTTTTAATAGTAGTCACAAAATAGTCCCAAATTTGGGACTAATTTGCAACTACACTTGATTTTTTTATAGAAATCAATAAATTCTAAA
>PKML01043840.1:44619-63959 GCA_002933935.1 Eutrema yunnanense | reverse complement strand
TGCTGCTAAGGAAACTCTCTTTTGCTCTCCATAGCCGTAGCACTCGTAGATGTATTCAAGATGCCTCTCCCAATCCATGTAGACTTCTGGACTTTATTTACCTGTGAAAGTAGGGGGAGCTAACTTGATTTCATGATTACCTTCTCTAGGCTCTCGGTCTCGTGGCCGGTTTCCTCTTACAGGATCACGCTTCTTTTGGTTTTGGAACATCAATGGGTCCGGTGGAGGGTCATCTTCCATCTCCGGGATGCTGTCATCATCATCGTCTTGCTGGTCATGTTGTTGAGGGGCCGGCGCATTCCTCCTAGTTTGTGGAATAGCTCTCTCGGGAGCTCTCGGCTGTGGGTGCTCAAGTTGGCCAAGTCGCTGACCAAATCCCCTTAATTCCTCTCTCATAGCAGTAAGTATTTTTAGGATAGCATCCTAAGGTGCGTTGTGTGCTTCCTCTCCCATTGCTATTAGACAAGTTTCCTTGAAGCTTACTCAAAAGAAACAACAACGCGTTAAAAGCAACGAGTGTAAAGAACTATGACTTGGACTGAGTTGAACAATTTTCTAGACCCTAATAAAATGTACTAGGTGATCTAACAATGATCTAAACCCAATGCGCAGCGCAAAAATTTTAAGAACAAGTACAAAAATTTGTTTTGGAAATTTTCCTTTGAACCTAGTCAACGATACGCAAGTTTAATTTTTTTTTTTTTGCTTTTTCTTATGTGAACTAGAAACAACTAAACAAGATGCAACTAAAACTTATTAGATATATGTTTTTGCTTTTCTTAATCAAAACAAACTAAAAGACGAACTACCAGACCCTAACTAAAAATTCTTTTGTTTTTCTTTAAGCTAATCGGCTAACAACCTAAGCGAATACAAGAAGTAAAAGTAGGGTAAGTTAAACCAAAGGCAAAATCTTTGGCTCTGATACCAGATGGTGTAAGCCTCGGTGGTGAGAGCTTAACCGAGATAGATATAGAACTAAAGACAGGTGGTCGCCCTCTCCTTTAGCAGATTGATGATTGAAGATGAAGGTGACTTGACACGATGGCGGTCGCTTCTCTCGTGTAGAGTCTTAGGGATGAAAGGTTGGTGGAGTGAATACACGACACCGAGGGGAGATTACTCTCTGATACGGTGCAAGGACTTGGCTTCTTCGAGTCACACAAACAAGACAAGAACAAGAAGAGAATTCGCTTCTCTCAAGAACTAGGGGAAGTGCGGCGCTTTATTGATAATCAAAAGGTGACCAAAGATACAAGCTGCAGGGGAACCTTATAATGGCTCGTCAGCTAGGGGACCCTTAGGTCAAATTAAAACGCAAAACAAAAGAAAACAAAACGCAAAGCAAAAACAAGAAAATAGAAAATCCGCCTCCCTAACTAAAACAAAAGTGCATCGTTTCATTTAAAGCAAGAAAAGGAAACTATGGCCGTGACGCCTAAACTACTCGTTTGGGATCGTTTTGAAGCGGTCCTTATTCGTTGGGGAAGCTTGAATCACCTGCAAAGACAGTATATAATGTAAACAGTTTACATTGAGGTGATGATGTCCGAGATGGGGCTTGAGGAGCTTTTGAAGAAGACTTAGGCTCTGGCGTGTTCCGTGTGTGCAGCTGCTTGAGGAAGTCTTCTAGAGAGTCTTCTTAATCAGAGAAGCCTTTATCTTCAAGTCCTTGTGATCCCTCAGCTTCGATCTCTTCTTCTTGCCTATTTTGGTTTTTCTCGGGTAGTTGACTTGTAGTAGAATCAACTCGTTGTTCCTTTGCTTTCTCCTTGGATTCTTGATCTCTTGTCCCTGCTAAGAAGTTATGCATACCTTTGGGATCAGCAAAAGACGTCTCGCTTAAGCTTAATCGGCGGAATTCATCGGCAAGCCCTTCTTTGGCGTTGAGGGGGTCTCCGGGTAGTTGGTTAGAGAGCTCCTTGAGTTCTGCATCTTTAGAAAGAAAACTACATGACCTGTTAGTCTTTAAATGATCACTTGGATGTGAGAACTTACCTCCCTAAGTGACGATCAGATCGTTTGGATTGGTCTTTGGAACAAGTCCCTTTCTCTCAGCTAAAATTGCATCGGATAAATTTCTATCGGGGGAAATTGATTCGGCTAATTTTCCCTCATAATTCTTCTCGGCTAAAACTGATTTTCCCTCAGCATTCTTCTCGGCTAAAACTGATTTTTCCTCAGAATCCTTCTCGGCTAAAACTGATTTTTCCTCAGCATTCTTCTCGGCTAAATTGCTCTCGGCTATTTCTGGAAAATGATCGTCTGGTCCTAATAAGCTGATGAAAGCCTTTGAACGAGTCATTGGTCCTTCTTGGAATGTGGGCATCTGTCTTGGGTTGGCATTAGAGTCGGTGTCCTCATCAGTTTTGATGAGCGTTGGCGACATCACCCGCGCCAACCATGTTTTAAGAAACATTAAATTTAACATTCAAATAAACCTATAAACACCCTATAAAACTACTCTCGTAGGCTAGGAATGTTTATTTCTTACTAAGTTCTTTGGGGAATTTCATCAAACACCTTGTGGGTGTGAAATTTCCTAAAGCCTAGATTGATTATCTCTAACCTAATCTACCATTAAGCGCACTTAGTAAGAAGGGAAATTGGTAAATCTAACCCTACACATCATGAATCAACCATTGGATCACCTTAAATCTACCTCATCCCAAGATCCTCAGAGACTACTCACTAATCACGGGGAGCCCAACAAATCCTATGAAGAAGATGTTAAATCCCATGATTAGATGAGGATTTGATTAAGAAAGAAGAGATAGAAAATTGAAATTAAGAAATCCATACTTAAACTGCATAAATAAAAGAAGATGTCTCTTACAAATCACAAGAGCAGTTAAAACCCTAAAAAGAAGGTTTTTAGCTTAGAGAAAAACTTAGATCCTAGAAAAATTAGGTTTAAAATATATATAATGAATAGTGGCCGAATCGGGTCAACCCGAAACAAACCGGGTATTGACCTAGTCGGGTCTGGGTCGTGGTAACGTATGGCTCCTTGCCGGATGGGCACGCCAAACGGATGGAGTTCGGTGAGGTTCCCTTTTGGTCGTGAGCTTGCATGTCGTTTGGCCCTGCTGGACGAACGTGGGACGGTGTGAACGTGAAGCTTGTGCAATCCGGATGAATTTGGGGCGGTATGGGAGAGAGGCTGGAACGGTGTCTATTCCTACCTCCATACCATATGGGCATGCCGTATTGAAGTGGTTCGGTACCAGAGCTGGGTTGAAGAGGGAGGAAGCATGCCGTTTAAGCGTACCGTCCGGAAGCTGGTGATATGATCAAATTAATACCCTAAAAGTACTAAGCAGTAGTTGCAGTAAAGTACGGGTCGAACACAAGGACTCACAGAGACACACAATAGATTATATAGGTGAGAATTACGCTAAGCAATGAATGGTATTGAAAAACAGAATGTAAATTAAAACGGTTGTGAATTCAATTGGAGAAAGATAGGTTCAGGGTATTTCATAGGGATTCGCTGAATGCAGACAAACTAATTAACATGATTCAGATTTAGCGCGGTTCTTGAACTCAAATCACTACGGTATAATTGACCAACTCTCGTTGCGAGAATTATCTAAGTCTAAATCCTAGGAATTCCAAATCTCTTTGCGAATCCTAAAGTCTAAACCAGCTTTTAGTTCAAGTTTGATTTGTTCACAAAACAACTAAACCAAATCTCTTTGCGAATAGTTATTTCGCTCACCTTAGGTTCTATCAGGTAATTAATCGCACTCTCGTGCCTAATCAATTATCCTAAGATCTAAGTTCTAGGTGATCAATCCAAAATTAGATTCGCAAACAACCTATGGTGAAGAACTAATTTAGATAGTGAATCCTAATAATAAATCAACATAGCATTCAGAGAAAACCTTATTGAGAACCCTGAACCTAACAAGGGATCTACTCAGACATTGAGATTGAAGCAATAAGCATGACTGAATAAATCATCAAATAAAACAGAAAGAGTAACAAGAGGGTTCAAAATCTTTTCTCGGACGAACAGAGTTTCAAACTTATCTCCCTTTAAAAGCTCTCTCACAAAAACCAGAATAAAATAAGCATCGCCATCAAAGTGGCTGTAAAATCCTATTAAATAACCTAAATCACGTTTTGGGGCTTTCTTGTAAATAATAAAGACTTCTAGACCATTATGCAATTCTTCAACTCTTCATTAAAGTCGGGGGTCGTGTCTGCTTCGATGATTAATCTAGTTTCATCTTTCTTTCTTTAATCTTTCATTTTCCTAATCATTTTAATCATGGGATCTTTCACCTCTCTAATGAGATTTGAGGGTCTTATGATGATTAGTGAGTAGCCTATTTAAAAGCTCATTGGTGAGGTAGATTAGGTGTCTTCTTGAATGATTAAGGATGTTTAGGGCCTAGATCATCTTCTCCCTCTCTTATCTAATGCTCTTAATGCAAGATTAAGCTTGGAAAAGCTAATTTAGACCATAGGGCATTTTATGCACATAAGGTGTTTGATAAAATGCCCCTATAAATTAGATAAGACATTTACTTGTTTAGCGTAAGGGATTAGTTGTCTAAAGAGTATTATATATGGCCATTAGAACTTGATATTAATGCTTGTTGATTAAGTTTTCACAAATAGGAATTTGTTCTTGTTTTGACATTTTAAGCCTAGGGAGAAATGCTTGTTTGTGTTAATCAACATCCTTGATCAATCAATGAAGTTACCTAAGTCAATAACTTCACTCTAGAGCTTGCTTTAATTATTTATCAATCTCGATTAGTACTTGTTAACTTGTTTACTTATTTGCTTTGCTTGAATTGAATTTGGATTGATAGAATTGAACTAAAACCAATATTATGTTGCTCGACTTAAGTAGTTCTACGTATTCTTGGTGTTTTGGAACTTAACCCATTGGATTCGATACCTCTTATACTACTTAGTATCTAGAGAATTGATATATAGAAAGACCGAAAAGTGACATACATGACAACATGCAACCACGAGAAGGTGGCAAAGAAAACTACCCCGCTTAAGGTGGCCAAGCTCTCCACGCCCCACAACCACCCGCCCGGCCAATGAGAGTTCCTAACCATCCCCCAAGGGCTCAAAACGTGGTTGGTGCGGGTGATGCCACCAATGCTCATCAAAACCATCAAGAGATCTAAGCCACTCCGGTTGAGAACAATAACTTTGAAGTGAAAGCCAGATTGATCAAAATGGTACAAAGTAACAAATTCCACGACCTATCTATGGAGGATCCGTTGGATCATATCGATCAATTCGATAGGATATGTGGGTTAACCAAGATGAACGGTGTTTCGGAAGATGGTTTCAAGCTAAGACGTTTCCCATTCTCCCTTGGAGATAAGGCTCACCAATGGGAAAAGAGTCATCCTCAAGGCTCAATCACTACTTGGGATGAGTGCAAGAGGGCATTTCTCGCCAAATTCTTCTCACCTTCCCGAACCGCGAAGTTGAGGAACGACATCTCTATTGTCACTCAACGAAACCATGAGACTTTTAATGAAGCTTGGGAAAGATTTAGAAGCTACACCACCCAATGTCCACACCACGGATTCTCAGACGCCTCACTTTTGAGTACCATATACCGTGGCGTTTTACCAAAGATACATATTCTCTTGGACACCGTATCTAACGGAAATTTCTTAGCCAAACAAGCAGATGAAGCGATGAAACTCGTAGAGAACCTTTCTCAAAGCGACGACACTTATGGCGATGATTATGACCGCTCCCCGAGAACCACTAGCGATGTTGAAGATTAAAAGCGGGCCAAGGAATTGAAGAGCCTCAATGAGAAGATCGACAAGCTTCTCCATTCATCTCAAAAGCAAGTTCCCTTTGTTGGGGACTATGAAGACAACCAAGGCTATCAAGATGAAGTTGTGGAAGGGGCCACCCAAGAGGAGATGAATTATGTGGGTAATCAAGGCTACCAAAGAGGCGGTTTCAACAACAACTACCACAATCACCCAAATTTCTCTTACCGGAACCCAAAAGTGGAGAATCCACAAGATCAAGTCTATCCTCACAAATAACAAGGCAACCAAGCTCCACAACAAAAGCAATTCCCTCAACAACACCAAGGTCAAGCTTCTAACAATCAAGGCTACGTTCCCAAAAACACTTTTCAAGGAAACTAAGGCGTGTTTCAAGCCAAAGCACCTTTCAATGCTCCACCCGGTTTTCAACAAGGATTTGTTCCCCAAGGTCAAGCAAGTACGTCTAAACCGCAAGAGCTTGACTTGAACACCATGTTTCAACAACTCCTTAAAGGACAAGCGGAGATCAATACAAGGGTAGATTGTTCTTACAACGATCATAACTCCAAGCTTGAGACATTGAGCTCCAAGGATGAGAACCTTGAGGGCAAGGGAACCACCTCCTCTTCAAGGCCTCAAGGTCAACTACCGGGAAAGTCCGAGACAAACCCCAAGGAGTATGTGAATGCCATCACACTACGAAGTGGCACGGTCTTACTCTCTAGAGAAGCCCTTTCCAATCTCAACGAGGACATTGAGAACCAAAGTGTGGGGGGGCGGGGGTGGAACTTGAGACTCAAGACGAAGTGGTAGTTGAAGACACGGTTTTGGAAAACAAAGACAAAGGTAAACGGGTTGAAGAGATCAAGACCAAGGTTGTTGCTCAAGAGAAACCCAAGAAGAAAGATTCCTTATTTGTCCCACCACCACCTTATGTACCGAAACTACCATTCCCGGGACGCTTCAAGAAACAATGGTTGGAAAAGTATAAGGCAATATTTGATAGAGAAATGGAAAAGGTTGAACTTACCATGCCATTAGTTGATGCATTCCTCCTAGTGCCACAATATGCCAAGTTCCTTAAGGATCAAAGAGAGATCGAATGAGATGGAAAGCATCATTCAAAAGAAGGCAATCCCGAAGAAGCTTGGTGACCCCGGTAGTTTCACTATTGTGCTCTTGGACCATTAGCTTTCGACAAGTGTTTACGCGATCTTGGAGCAAGTGTTAGCTTGATACCGCTTTCAGTTGCGAAGAGTCTTGGGTTTGTTCGCTACAAGGTTTGTAAGATTTCTCTTATTATAGATGATAGATCGGTGAGACATCCTATTGGAATGCTTGAGGACTTGCCAATCATGATTGGAGATTTCATAGTTCCAACGGATTTCGTTGTCTTGGAGATAGATAAGGAGCCTAAGGATCCCCTAATATTCGGTAAACCTTTCTTGGCAACCGCAGGTGCAATCATTGATGTTAGAAAGGGAAAGATCGACCTTCATTTGGGCAAGGACAAGATACTAGAGTTTGACATCAACGATGTTATGAAGAGACCCACCATAGATGGCCAAGTCTTCTACATCGAGGTGATGGATGAATTATGATATATCATGGTTTTTACCCCTTTTAGACCATGATATAAGTCCGTTTTATAGAGTCTTTTTGCTATTTCGTAGTGTTTTAGACCAGGGAAAGACGACTTTTACATGTCCCTATGGCACATTCGCATACAGAAGAATGCTATTTGGATTATGTAACGCTCCAGCGACCTTTCAGCGATGCATGATGTCGATTTTCATAGACATGACTGATGAGTTTATGGAGGTGTTCATGGATGACTTTTCAGTGTATGGATCGTCTTTCAAGGATTGTCTGGATAACTTGTGCAAGGTGCTTCAGCGATGCGAGGAGAAGCACTTGGTTCTTAATTGGGAGAAGTGCCACTTCATGGTACAAGATGGCATTGTTCTTGGGACAAGGTTTCTAAGGCAGGGATCGAAGTTGACAAAGCTAAGATTCAGGTCATGACGAGCCTGCAACCTCCACGATGTGTCCCAGAGATTCGAAGCTTCCTTGGTCATGATGGGTTTTACAAGAGATTCATCAAGAGATTCATTAAAGTCGCGGGTCGTGTCTGCTTCGATGAGTATCGACCGAAACTAGGCAGTATCGATCGACATTGATGCTTCAAATCGTGTTCTCAGCTACACGAACGTTGCTTCGCTCCAAAATGCTCCAGAAAGCTCCAATATCTCCAATTATGCTCCAAATGTGCTAAAACCTGTAAAAGACTCTAAACCACTACGAAATAGTAGAAAAACTCTATAAAACAGACATATATCATGGCTTAAACGGGGTAAAAATCATGATATATCAACTCCCCCAGACTTAGCATTTGCTTGCCCTCAAGCAAATAGAAGACTAAACCAGAGAAAGAGGTTTGAAAACATATAGACTCACATGTTCATGAAATATTGCAATGACCATTTTTCTTAGTGCTCCACATATCACCTAACCAGCTTTTTGATCTAACCACCATGTACTTCTCCGTAGACATTCGCAGTTTCCCAGACTACACACATTATTTCACAACATCGTTCAATCAAGCCATCCTCGCTAGTTTCATCGCTGTGATTAATACCAAGAACCTTCTAGATTCTTTCCCATACAATATCATGACAAGGAACCACCTTTTTCACACTTTCTAGTATTATTTTTCTCGCCCAGACTTATTTCTTATTATGTTCTCCCATATGCTTATTAAGGTTAGAGACGCGAGTATTGATGGTGTTTGCCATCGAATCCCCGGTTCTTCCCTCAAAAGTAATCAAAGGTGTAGGTGAATAATGGTATCACAGGAAATTTTCCTAATCTCGCTTCCACCTTTGTGTGATCATCTCCTCTGATGTAGAATAATGGGATCGTTGGAAATTTTCCTAACCTTCTACTCAGAAGAAAATCATTTCGTCTTTTAATGCATCTAATTAATGAACTCGTAACAGGGAGAGAAATACCATTCATTAAAACACATGGGTTCCTTTGTCAGATACGAATGATGAATCAAGCTCTATGAATACTAACCACATCGATGAAGTGCAAAAATTTGGCTCAGGCTTTAAAGAACTTTGCTGGAAACATGAGTGTCTTCTAGTTAACTTGTCAGCCTTTGAATTTTCATTAGTCGATCTAGAACTGATTATGTAACAATGGTCACTTAGAAGCAAGGTCAGATCAATAGATTCAAGAAAAAGATCACAGTCTCAAACAACGAATGACTCAAAAACGCTTGACTCTAAGAAAAACAAAAACAATGTCAGCGACTACCTCCCCCAGACATGAACAACACTGTCCCTAGTGTTATCTAGCCTAGAGTTGGTGAACGAAAACAAAAGAAGCAAGTGGATTGTGAAAAATCAAGAAGTTATCGTGCTGGAACATCGGGTATCGACCGACACACAGCCTAGTATCGAGCGATACCAGGCTTAAGCCGATATGATGAACCTTTCACTCGCGTATGGTGTCGACCGATACCAATAGGTTATCGACCGACACTCAGGCGATTTCGTGTTTGCTCCTTGTTTATCCTGACACAGACGCAAAGACGAAAAATAAAAATAAAAAGACTCAAAAACAAACTCACCAGTGGGTTGCCTCCCACCAAGCGCTCGTTTAATGTCATTAGCTTGACTGTACCGCCGTTCAGGCAGTGGGTGCATTATTCAGAGGCATCATGCGTCCTTCTGGAATATCGGCTTTTGCCCAATAGTTTTTCACCCTTTGTCCATTGACAGTGAACTCCTCGCCAGAAGGATTTGTTAGGACAATTTCACCATGTGGTCTAACTTCCTTGACTGTGGAAGGACCTGACCAACGAGAACGCAATTTACCAGGAAACAATTGCAAACGAGAGTTATACAGAAGTACCTGATCATTCGGCTCAAAGTGTCTGGATATGATCTTCTTGTCATGGTAGGCCTTAGTCCTCTCCTTGTACAGCTTCGAGTTCTCATAGGCAAGATTCATAATCTCATCGAGCACATTCAACTTGATTAAGCGTTTCTCCGCAGCAATTTTGATGTCGAAATTCATCATCTTTGTAGCCCATGCTGCCTTGTGCTCGATTTCCACTGGAAGATGGCATGCTTTTCCATACAGCAAGTGAAACGGTGTAGTCCCAAGTGGTGTCTTGAAAGCAGTCCTGTAAGCCCAAAGTGCGTCATCCAGCTTCACAGACCAATCCTTCCTTGTAACATTCACTGTCTTCTCCAGAATTTCTTTGATCTGTCTGTTGGAAAGCTCAACTTCTCCACTGGTTTGAGGGTGATAAGGAGTAGCAACACGATGGTTCACACCATACTTCTTTAGCAACCTCTCAAACATCTTGTTGATAAAGTGAGAGCCAGCATCACTTATCACAATTCGAGGTACTCCAAATCGAGGGAAAATGATGGTCTTAAATAGCTTAAGAACCACCGAAGAATCATTGGTTCTGCTAGCAATGGCTTCAACCCACTTAGACACGTAATCCACAGCAACCAAGATGTATTTGTGTCCATACGACGAAGGAAAGGGACCCATAAAGTCAATGCCCCAACAATCAAAAATCTCAACCTCAAGGATGAAATTATGTGGCATCTCATGTCTCTAACTGATCTTCCCTCTCCTCTGATAGGCATCGCACTGCGAGATGAAAGCATGAGAATCCTTGAACATAGTAGGTCACCAGAAGACTGCTTGAAGAACCTTGGACACTGTCTTGAATGTGGCAAAGTGTCCAGCATAGTCGGATCCATGACAATGAAACAACACATTAGGTACCTCCGATTCAGCAATGCATCGCCTATAAATACCATCAGAACAGTGCTTGTACAGGTAAGGTTCATCCCAGAAGTATCGCCTTATGTCCCGCATGAACTTCTTTTTGTGATAGTTCTTGAGGTGTTTTGGTTCTGCATCTGCAGCGAGGTATTTGGCGATATCAGCATACCATGGTTGATCAGAATCGGCTGTAGCTACTAGATACTCCTCTGAAACACCAAGGTGTTCAACAGTCAGAACCGGTTCGGAAATCGCCGGGTATCGACCGACACCATAGGAGTGTCGATCGATACCCAGACCTGCAATTCGTGGGAATTGCTGAGTTTCTGCGAAACCCATCTGGAACTCGGTTTCAATGAAGTAAATGGATTCCTCTGGTAGTTGATCATCAATAAGGACGTCTGCATCGATCCGAATCCTCGAGAGATGGTCAGCGACCCCGTTCTCTATTCCTTTCTTGTCCTTAACCTCGATGTCAAAACCATGTAGCAAAAGAACCCAGCGACAATGGCGAGGCTTGAGATCCTTGTTCTGCATCAGATATTTGAGAACAGCATGATCGGTATGAACAATCACTTTGCTCCCAATCAAGTAGGATCGAAATTTCTCAAAGGAGAAAACGACTGCGAGTAGTTCCTTCTCTGTGGTGTTGTAATTCCTCTGTGCATCATCCAATGTCCTACTGGCGTAGTAGATGACGTGCAACTTCTTATCCTTTCTCTGACCCACAACATATCCAACATCAAAATCACTAGTGTCGCACATGATCTCAAAAGGCAAGGTCCAATCAGGAGGTTGCACAATAGGAGCACTCACCAAAGCCTTTTTAATCTCCTCAAAGGCTGCAACGCATTCATGTGTGAAATCGAATTTGATCTCCTTGCATAATAAGGCAGTGAGTGGACGTGCTATCTTGGAGAAATCCTTGATAAACCTCATGTAAAACCCAGCATGACCAAGGAAGCTTCGAATGTCCTTCACAGAACTTGGTGGTTGGAGAGTTGTCATGACCTGAATTTTGGCTTTGTCAACTTCGATCCCACCCTCAGAAACCGTGTGCCCAAGTACGATGCCATCCTAAACCATAAAGTGACACTTTTCCCAATTAAGGGCCAAGTGTTTCTCTTCGCACCTCTGGAGCACCTTGCATAGGTTATCCAAACAGTCCTTGAACGATGATCAGTATACTGAAAAATCATCCATGAACACCTCCATAAAATCCTCAATCATGTCTGTGAAGATGGACATCATGCATCTCTGAAAAGGGGTTGGAGCGTTACACAATCCAAATGGCATTCTCCTGTATACGAATGTGCCATTGGGACAAGTAAAAGTCGTCTTCCCTTGGTCATCCGGATGTATCAGAATCTGGAAGAAACATGAATACCCATCGAGAAAACAGTAGTATGGATGACTAGCCAACCTCTCTAACATCTGGTCAATGAATGGCAGTGGAAAATGATCCTTCCGTGTAGCGACATTCAACTTCCTGTAGTCAATGCACATTCGATGTCCAGTGATAGTCCTAGTAGGAATCATCTCATCCCTTTCATTCTTCACGACGGTTATCCCCCCTTTCTTCGGAACAACGTGCACTGGACTGACCCAAGAGCTATCCAAAATAGCATAGATAACACCAGCTTTTAAAAGCTTCATCACTTCCTTTTTGACCACTTCCATCAGATTCGGATTCAGCCTCCTCTGATGCTCAATAGAAGCCTTTGACTCGTCCTCAATATTAATCTTATGCATGCACATGTCTGTTGATATACTTGAAATGTCATCAAGAGAATATCCAAGAGCTTTGTGGTACTTGCGCAGATTGCTTAGCAGTAAGGCAATCTTTGTGTTGTTCAAAGAAGCATTAACAATCACTGGGTATGTAAAATTAGGACCAAGAAAATTATACCTCAGATTTGGTGGGAGCGGCTTGAGTTCTACCTTAGGAGCATTCTCTGCATTCCAATCTCCAAGCCCAGCAGCTTGCTTAGAACTTTCGGCCAACTTCTCCTTCTAGTCGCAAGGTATCGACCGATACTGGTGGAGTATCGATCGATACCGGTGATGTTGAATCGAACATCTTCGAGTAACTAGCATTATCATCACACAAATGGACCTCTGCAGTGGCTGAACAGACTGATATGCTCAAATTAATAACTTAAAAGTACTAAAGCAGTTGTTGTAGTAACTGTAGGAGTCGAACACAAGGACTCACAGAAATCACACAATAGATTGTATAGTATCGAATCAACCTAAGCAAATCAGATGAAACAAAAACAATAAACAATAAAGAGTTGTAAATTCGATGGGAGAAATATAGATTCAGGGTATTTCTCAGGGAATCAATGAATGCAGGTAAACTAACTAACATGATTCAGATTTAGCACAGTTCTTAACTCAAATCAATAAAGTATAATTAACCAAGTGTCGTTGCGAGAATTATCTAAATCTAAACCTCAGAATCCCAAATCTCTTTGCAAATTCCTAAGAATAAATCATCTTTAAAGTTCATGTTTGATATGTTCACAAATCAATTAAACCAAATCTCTTTGCGAATAATCAATTTGCTCACCTAAGGTTCTATCAGGTAATTAATCGCACTGTCGTGCCTAATCAATTATCCTAAGATCTAAGTTCCTGATTCGTCAACCTAGAATTAGCTTTGAACACAACCTAAGGTGAAGAACAAATTCAGATGGTGAATCCTAATAAACTAATCAACCTAGCATTCAGAGAAAACCTTTATGAGAACCGTGAACCTAAAGTGGATCTACTCAGATATGGAGATTGAAAACAACATGATTGAATAGATCATCAAAGAAAAATAATAAAAAAGGAGTTCAGAGTTGTCTCTCCAAAAACCAAAGTAGAATCAAGAGTAATGAAATCGTAGCCAACAAAGTGGCTGTAAAATCCCTAAAAATAACCTAAATCACGTTTTGGGGCTTCTTGTAAATAATAGAGACTTCTGGACCAAGTTGCAATTCTTTAACTCTTCATTAAAGTCGCGGGTCGTGTCTGCTGCGATGGGTATCGATCGATACTAGGCAGTATTGATCGATATTGATGCTTGAAATCGGGTACTCAGCAACACGATCTTCTCCTTTGCTCCAAAATGCTCCAGAAAGGTCCAATATCTCCAATTATGCTCCAAACGTGCTAAAACCTGTAAAAGACTCTAAAAGACTCCAAAATACTAGAAAAACTCTATAAAACGTACTTATATCATGTCCTAAAAGGGGTAAAAACCATGATATATAACCTCCCCCAGACTTAGCATTTGCTTTCCCTCAAGCAAATAGAAGACTAAACCATATAAAGAGGTTTGAAAACACGGAGACTCACCTATTCAGGAACCATAGCAAAGATCCTTTTCCCAAGCACCCAAATGTCACCTGACCAGCTTTTGATCTAACCACCATGTACTTCTCCATAGACATTCGCAACTTTTCTAGACTCCACACATTATCTCGCAACATTGTTCAAATAAAGCCCTCATCGCCAGTTTCATCGCTGCAGCCAATGTTTAAGAACCTTCTAGATTCTTTACCATACAATATCATAACAAGAAACCATCCAATTTCACCCTTTTTGTATCACTTTCTTGAACATTGGCTGCAGCGATGAAACTGGTGATGAGGGCTTTATTTGAACAATGATGCGAGATAATGTGTGGAGTCTGGAAAAGCTGTGAATGTCTACGGAGAAATACATGGTGGTTAGATCAAAAGCTAGTCAGGTGACATTTGAGTGCTTGGGAAAAGGATCTTTGCGATGGTTCCTGAATAGGTGAGTCTCCGTGTTTTCAAACCTCTTTATCTGGTTTAGTCTTCTATTTGCTTAAGAGCAAACAAAGGCTAAGTCTGGGGGAGTTGATATATCATGGTTTTTACCCATATTAGGCCATGATATAAGTACATTTTATAGAGTCTTTCTAGTATTTTGGAGTCTTTTAGAGTATTTTCCAGGTTTTAGCACGTTTTAAGCATAATTTGAGATATTGGAGCTTTCTGGAGAATTTTGGAGCAACGCAGAAGAGCGTGTTGCTGAGTACCCGATTTCAAGCATCTGTATCGATTGATACTGCCTAGTATCAATCGATACCCATCGCAGCAGACATGACCCGCGACTTTAATGAAGAGTTGAAGAATTGCAACTTGGTCCAGAAGTATCTATTATTTACAAGAAGCCCCAAAACGTGATTTATGTTATTTATAGAGATTTTACAGCCACTTTGTTGGCTACGCTTTCATTACTCTTGATTCTACTTTGGTTTTTGGAGAAACAACTTTGAACTCATGTTTTCTATTATTTTTCTTTGATGATCTATTCAATCATGTTGTTTTCAATCTCCATGTCTGAGTAGATCCACTTTAGGTCCAGGGTTCTCATAAAGGTTTTCTCTGAATGCTAGGTTGATTAGTTTATTAGGATTCACCATCTGAATTTGTTCTTCACTTTAGGTTGTGTTCAAAGCTAATTCTAGGTTGACGAATCTGGAACTTAGATCTTAGGATAATTGATTAGGCACGACAGTGCGATTAATTACCTG
This sequence comes from Eutrema yunnanense, assembly GCA_002933935.1. Taxonomy (NCBI): domain Eukaryota; kingdom Viridiplantae; phylum Streptophyta; class Magnoliopsida; order Brassicales; family Brassicaceae; genus Eutrema; species Eutrema yunnanense. The sequence continues at coordinate 48,821 of PKML01043840.1, read as the reverse complement.
ATAGAATCTTAGGTGAGCAAATTGATTATTCGCAAAGAGATTTTGTTTAATTGATTTGTGAACATATCAAACCTGAACTTTAAAGCTGATTTATTCTTAGGAATTTGCAAAGAGATTTGGGATTCTAAGGTTTAGATTTAGATAATTCTCGCAACGACAGTTGATTAATTATACTTTAGTGATTTTAGTTCAAGAACCGCGCTAAATCTGAATCTTGTTAATTAGTTTACCTGCATTCATTGATTTACTGAGAAATACCCTGAATCTATATTTCTCCCATCAAATTTACAACTCTTTATTGTTTATTGTTTTTGTTTCATCTGATTTGCTTAGCTTGATTCGATACTATACAATCTATTGTGTGATTTCTGTGAGTCCTTGTGTTCGACCCCTACACTTACTACAACAACTGCTTTGAGCATATCAAATTTGGCGCCGTTGCCGGGGACCCAATTTCGCCATTAGATTTTAGCTATTGAGTTTCAACTAAATTCGTCAGTATCGATCGATACTACCTAGTATCGGTTGATACTCGTCGTTTTCTTTTGTTGATATCGATCGACACCACTTGGTATCGATCGATACTCATCATGTTTTTGGTTACTTACGTGCTTGACTCTTGTTTTCAGGTGTATGCCTAATCGTGAAACCAGAAGGAACAAGAGCACTCCTCTAGTTGAACTGTCTTTGGAGCAGCTAGCATTTTTGGAACGCGCAAACAGAAAGACAAAGCAAACATCATGGATGAACAACCCAGTGGTATTAAGAGCTGATGAAGCTGGAGTCTTGAGAGACCAAGAGGGTCAAGTGTGCAATGAGAGAGGGCAGTGACTTAATGAAGCTGGAAACGTCATTGCCCCTCCTGCTGTTGTTGGTCAGATTGCCTCGCCAGCTGCGCAAGCCAACGTTGGGAATGCTGGGGTTGATCGAGGTAGAACACTTGGTGAGCACAACAGACCTGATCAGTTCTATGCCAATCGAGCTGCGATTCGCATCCCAACTTTTCAGAGAATGACTTTAGCTGAAACCTGCGTATTACGCTCTTGTAAGTCAGAATCCTTTCCATGGCCTATCTCATGAACACCCCATGGATCATATCGAGAGGTTCAAGGATTTGGTCACTGGTATGAAGTACAATGGAGTGCCCAATGAGTACCTTTTCTGCAAACTTTTCCCATACTCTCTTGGTGGAGATGCTGCTTATTGGCTGAAGCAGTTGGCTCTTGGTTCGCTAACTACATGGGATGAGACGAAGAACGCATTCCTAAATAATTTCTATGATGATGCGAGATCCGAGGAGCTCATGAACAAGATCTCTCAATTCTCTCAAGGTCCAACAAGGGCACTCAAAGCTGCTTGGACACGTTTCAAGTCATATCAGAGAGATTGTCCGCACCATGGGTTCACTCAGGTTCAGCTGCTGGGTACTTTCTACAGAGGAATCGATTGGAGGTACCAGATGGCTTTGGATACTGCGAGTAATGGGAACTTCAACACCAGGTATCCAAGTGATGCGATCGTGCTGATTGAGAACTTGGCGTCTAGCAATTGCACCAAGAATGCTGACTTCGAGCGAAAGAAGCAGGCTGGAGGAATTGATGGTTCAAAGATTGCTGAGGTTCAGGCCAAGCTGGATTTTCTGATCGGGAAGTCTAAGAAGACTGTACACTTTGCTGATGGAGTCGATAATATCGGTGGAGATGAAGTGTAGGATGTTAACTACGTTGGTGGTTCTGGTTTTTAGGGCTAGCAATTTGGGTACAACAACACCCGAAACTTCAACAACAACATTCAGCAAGGTGGGTACAAGTTTGAGGGAAATCAATATGGCTTTGGAGCAAATCAATTCACTCAGAAACCACTTCAGAGCAGCAATTTCACTCGCAACTACCGAAACTCTTCGTACCAGCCCATCTCTCCAAAGTCCACAGAGAATAAGATGGAATCCATGCTTGAACAACTTCTTCAGGGACAGCAGAAGTTGCAAGTGGATTTCAATGGGAAGTTTGACTCTCTGTACATTTATCTGACTGGGAAAATTGAAGCTATCAATCTCTCTCAGAGAAAGCTGGAAACTCAGGTGGCTCAGACAGCAGCAGCTGTGAAAAGGCAGGAAGGTTTTCTTCCAGGGAAAACTGAGAATCCAAGAGCACACGTCAATGCAATCACCATAGGAAGTGCTAAAGAAGCCACTGCAGTGGTAGAAAAGGGTTTTTATGCAGGAATTTTTGACGATGCTGTTGAAGATGACGACTGGGATTCCGAAATCGCCCATGTATCGATCGATACCAGCCAGTGTCGATCGATACCGATCCATACACTTGTACGAGTGGAGAGAAAATCACATGTATCGATCGATACTACTCCAGTATCGATCGATGCTGAGACGCAGGTCGAAAAGAAGCCCGAGATTGTCACGGAGAGGGTCTATATACCCAAGATACCTTATCATATGCCTCCTAAGATGGAAAAGAAGGAATGGGAGGACGCCAGATGCAAATCTATGTTGGATAAGTTGGTTGTGGAGTTTCCTGTGGTTGATGATATATCTGACGATGAGAATTCGAACACCACCCCAGCATCGATCGATACCCTACCTGTATCGATCGATACCCTCCCAGATACTGCAAAGGAGCCACGTATGAGTGCTGATAGACCTCACAAGCCGAAGAAGCTGAATCCTATTCCTCAACACCTCCGAGCCCCCATCACTCCAAAGCAGCTGCGTGGCTTTGAGAAGATGGTACGAAGGATACCCCACTCGTTCACTTTTGAAGAAGCTCTAGATGGATGGCCTCTGCTAAGTCACTTCAAAGATTTCAGAGAAACTCTGGAAGAAATTAAGGCACTCTTCATCAAGGCAATAAACAAGTCACTACCGCTGAGGCAGTTGACCGAGAAGGAAGACCTAGGGAAATTCGCAGTTCCATGCTCCATCTCTGGAGTTGAATTCGATGAGTCTCTCGTTGAATCAGGGTCTAGCGTCAATGTAATATCAAGGGAAATTGCTGAACGATTGAGGGCTGATATAAGACCCACTACGATGTTTCTCACGTTCGCGAACTCCTCCACCTCACCTCCATACGATACTATCCATGCTTTGCCTGTTAAAGTAGGAGATTGTCTGGTGCCCTGTAACGTCCCCGATCCGCGTTAGGATCAGCGGGCCGGACCATGGTGAGGAAATAGCCGAGAGTTTACTGAGGGAAGCGCACTATGGTCCGTAAGAGCCTCGGATTAGCTGAGGGAAGCTGAAATAATGGAGCTGGACAGCTGAACCAGCTGAAGTAAGAGCTCGGGCAGCTGAGACAAGTGTGAGCTAGCTGGGTCTAGCTGAATGGGAAGTGAGCTAGCTCAACGACTGGGAGCTAGCTAAGGCGGCTGAGGTGAGAGCTAGACAACTCGTAGCTGAGCTAGGTGGTTATGGGCGGTTATGGGCTTGAAACATCGCAACCTTTCGGTGAAGCGTTGCACCCTTTCGCCCAAACCACACAACTATTCGCCTAGCACCTTTTTGGGGCGAGATCAAGGGTCTATAAATAGAACCCTTAGGTCCCATTTTCGCACAACACACCCACACCCAAAGAGAGAGGTTTTCCGGCCAAGTTCCGGCAAGAGAAAGGCCTTGGCCGTAAGAGAGAGAAAACGAGGGAAAGAGAGAGAGAGAGCGAGAAGAAAAGAAGAGGAAGGAGAGAGAGAGTCCGAGTGATTGCTCTAGATCGTGAAGGAGCCAAGCGTGGGAAGGAGAAGAGGTTTCAAGGCAACATAAACCTCCGCATACTGCGTATAAAAGGTTAGGAACTTTCCGACAACGTAGTGCCCGAATCCTATTAAACGGTTGCCGAGATGTGGCTCGGCCTTAGGCCTACGTGCGGATCGTTCTTTCTGTCTTAAGATTCATTGTAGTATCACCGGCATTAGTCTAGACTAGACCGGGATGTGTTAAGTGCGATTAATCTCGGATTGATGGCGTGACGGGTTAGGGACGAACGGTGGTTACGCGCGTGCATCGGCAACGGCAAGAGCCGGCCATGTCACGGCTTCGATCCCACGGTTAGTCCCGGCTTGATCGCGCATCATCGTGTGTGGAGCCGGTTATATGGCGGCCTCCAAGGACCACGGCTCTAGGCGCGTACCGGCAAGGGCTATGGCCGGCCGTGTTACGGCCAGGCCCAAAGTGGATCCGTGGCTTGTTTAAAGTA